>NW_019775477.1:17077-63134 GCF_001039355.2 Lingula anatina | reverse complement strand
AGTTAAACTTACGAGTCTCTTGCGTGGTAAGTACGTCTTCGTGGTAAAATACCCCGTAATTTCTGCATGCTTTTCCTGCGCTACACGCACGCCTAGCGCACTTACTCAGTACTTTTGTCTTGCGTGCTACGAGCGTGCTCCAGGCGTTCTAATTGTCGCAGACAGGTCGTAGCGAAAAACTGGCCGGCCAGTTTTCGGGCTGCGTGCTTTGCGTCGTGTTTGCGTCCACCAAAAATAGTACGCTCCACGTGCGTGTATCTTACTACTTGGCCAATTTTTTGCACGCAAACCGCTCGTAGAAGCACGCACAACCGGTTGTAAGAGTAGCTTAAAAACCGTGCGTCCAAAACGTAGTTGGGACCTAGGCTTTAGCAAGAGAGACGCATGTTGTGCAAGACGCACGTCGCAAGCAATGAAGGAGCAAGTGCCCTTTACGTGTTGAGTTAAGCCTAGGTCCCAACTACGTTTTGGACGCACGGTTTTTAGGTTCCTTGCGTCCGGCTAGGACGTAGCTAAATCGCAGGGAAGGAATCGGGAAGGAGTTCGTGTGTGAGGAGCACGTCCATCGTGCGACTTTTGGAGAACGCAAACAGCACGTAGAAACTTTTCGACGTGATCAACAGCCGCTACGTGCGATCTAGCTACGTCCTAGCCGGACGCAAGGAACCCGTGCGTCCAAAACGTAGTTGGAACCTAGGCTTAGCTTTTCGACATGATCAACAGCCGCTACGTGCAATCTTAAGGCGCACGCCCTCACAACTAACGAACAAAGTCGAGAGCACACTGGGAATGCGTCGCACGTGCGTCACCCCCACGCCTGGTGTACGTCGTGTCTTTATAATGAACGTCGACTGTGTAACGTGTACAACAATTTTTCAAAATTTTCAAATTTTTGCTCAATTTAGTTTCTAATATGCCTCCAAATGGCAAGAGAAAGAAGCTTACATAGTAGAAAAAAGGGAGGAGGAAGAAGAAAGAAGAGGAGAACAGGAAGCAAAACTGACGCACGCCGTAAGTACGTCACCAGAAACGTGTGAGGCAAGAAGTTATAATGAGATATAACTTCTTGTGTGAGGCAAGTGTGAACAAAACTGACGCAAAAGGCACTACTTTCGCCGTGCGTTGCATTGCCACGTACACAGGAAGCAAGACAAACTCAAGAAATGAGTACAATTTCCACGGCCATCGCTCCTTGCAATTAGCGTCCCTGCATGAAAGGACATCTCATGTGGCCCTTGCTACTCGCAAGGCAAACTTTCCTCTACCTCTGCGACCTCCACGGCCCCCGCAACACCCAAAAATCGCAGAGGACGTAAGATCCTGAAATTCGTGCGTCCGGTTGTGACCGAGGCTTCACGTAAGCACATTACTGCCCCTAAAGTATTGCTTTACACAGAGACCTCTGTTCCAATTGAAGAGACTTTTTAAGACAATGTACATGTATAGGGGCCTACTGATTGAATGGATGAAAAACTATTTATATGAAGAGTGATAGAATTACATGTACTTGCGTCATGTACCATTGATAACAAGCACCCATGTGTCTTTTGGAATCTACTAGTCTCCTTTCCTTAAAATTATGATCCAATAAATTGGGTCCCAGCTTAAGGGTACTGACAGGGTATGTGATCATCAAAATGTCGAAAACCAGGTTTTTCGTGCATATAATTTTTCAATGATGCATATATCTTTGTGTTGACAAAAAAAAAAAAACAATAAAAATCTCCTTGAAAATATAAAATATCGGCGTTGATATTTCATGTTGCTAAACTTAAACATAAGCACCTCTGAGCGTTTACGCCAGTTTAATTGCTTTCAGTTTTTAGGTGAGATAGCAAACGGTAAATATATGGGGCGTAACTGTATCCCTGAACAAGATCTTATCACGAAAGACGAGCACAAGTGTATGGGCGTCAATCCCGAGCCGTCACTTTGGCTTTAATTTAATGTTTTTGTCATGGACTTAAGAGCTCCTAATTACAATGCATTAACAAAGACATAATTGTGCCTCATTCACGGTAAATTCTGAGGTTTTGAAGAAAAATCACTTGCGGGGTTCTGAAGTATTCAATGATGTCATTAAATTGGCGCTGAAACAGTGTTCTTGAGTGCTCTGGTATAGGAGAAATTTGAGAAACCGATTTTACCTTTTTTACACCAAAATCGCAATTGTGACATCATCGGAAAGATGACACTCTCATAGAAACAAAAGAATGTAGCTAGTGAACACTGAAGAATTATCTTCTATAGAGGTAATTATATACTTAAAAATATATACGTGAAGACAGCAATTTAAGTGTTTTTGTCTAACCCTGACAGTAACCTAAGATGAACAGTTTATCTGTTATCAAGTCAGGTAGCTCTCGTATTTAGGAGTCTGAACAATTAATTATTTGAATTAGATTGCAGATATGCTGCTCTTTTAACTAGTGTTACTGGTGCGTATACCACGTAAATGCCCATATTGCACCCTTATGCAAAAAAAAAAAAAAAACGTTTTGTAGAAATTGTCATTCTGTGCAGAAGTCGTTGCTGAAAATATTAACTATTAACCAAAACTAAGTTAAATATTGTAAGGTATGCATTCCGTTTTTTGTCCACTGGATACAGTTATGATCAGTTAATGAAACAATCCTAACATAAGCTAATAGATAATAGATTACAACGTACGTGAACGTGTATTTCACTTGAAATACCTTCTTTTCATTAAAGAAAAATAAGTAAAATGAGTTCAGGTAGGCCTGTGCATTCCGTTTTTGTCCGGTGAATGCGGTTATGATCCTTACATAATCGAAAGATCAGTAGTAGGTAACAACAAGTAGGCCTACGGGAACGTGCATTAGGGCCTAAACTTGAAATACCTTCTTTCCATTAACGAAAAATACTAGCTCATCAGCGCCCATGCTCCCCGTTGACAGTAACTTCGCCGCTGTTGTATGTTCGGTTGGATGTTTGTTCAAGAAGTTGGACTTGATCAGTAACTAGGTTATGGAAAGTCTACGTGCGGGTTGACACACTGCAGACAATGTTGCGCAATCGAAATACCTTTCGCTGACACTTGAGGTTTTTATATTACTGTAACGTGACCGAGTCACACCCCGATCCTTTCTGTAATTTGATGAAGTTTATTTCTAGTTAGCGTTGTTTTACCTGAAATACTATTACCGCACTTCGGTGAGCCGAACATGGGAGCCGCCATTGTGTTACATCATACAGCCTTGACATAGCGGAAGAGCGGAAACGTTAGTTACACTGATCATCCGGGCTGCAACTCCAGAAATGTGTTAGCGTAACTGGGAAAACTCTTTAGTTTTGTTATTTTTGAGTTTCTTTGGTTTTGTTTGCGTTTTTAGATCATTTGACCAGCAGCCGGGCATTGAGAAATTCTTACCGATCAGTTACGGTCCAAAGCATGAGGAGGTGTAGGTGGAAAATACCTGACAGTCGGATACTGCAGGTGGAAATCCTGAGAGTTGGCCACTCCAGGTGGGAAAATGCCTATTCTCCAAGACTGTGCGTGCTTAATGAAGCCATATGTGCCGTGGATAAGAAGACTGGACACCTTCGTAACTTTTTGTTGAGTTTTTTTAGTTATCTTACTTATGGTTTATAATCGCTTTAATTGTTCAGCGTCCGGGCATGCAGGGGATGCCTGAGATTACTACAGGGGATACATAGCCCATTCTCCAGGATTTTTCGTGTGTAATGAAGCAGCTGCAGGTGGGGATGCCTGAGATTAGGCCCTACTACAGGAGATATATAGCCTATTCTCCAGGACTGTTCATGTGTAACGAAGCATTGTGCCGCGACAGAAGACTGGACCCATTCAATAGTGTTTACGTTATTATTATTATTTTTATTTGAGATTTAGTTCGACGTTATTATTCTGTTCTGGACTCCAAGAGAAACTGTGAATTTGTGCGAACGTAACATGTAATTTTGAATTGAGTAACATGAATGACTTTAAATGCGTACGAGTTACTCAAATGTCTTTAACTTTGCTCATGTGCTATTGGAATTTTATAATCGATTTCTACGTTTATTAAAACTGTTTGTTTTTACTTGAAATCCACTCTTGTTGTTTGTGTTTGGGATATACTTTCTCTGGGGAAAGTCAACATCTCTCCCGACCCGCGATTAAATTTACGTGCCCACGGGACTCCAGAAATAGAGAGACATTTTTGCACCTTTTGATAATTAGTAGGGGCCTACAAGAAAAATTTTGTGGCGTAGGGAGTCACTGGGATACTCGACACTGGGAAAGTAAAGATAATTATGCGATAAGGCTAATAAATTATAATTAAGTAATGAAAATTATTTGAAACGAAAGATGTAATTATTAAAGGTGGTGGAAAAGAAAAGAAAGAAAGTAAGTGGAAAGAGAGAAAGCAAGAACACGAGACAACGTATGTAAGAATAAAAATAAGCGTAAGATGCGGAGTGCTTACCTGGTGATTCTTTTGCAAAATTGGAAGTAAAATTCTCCGACGAATTTTGAGGTCTGATCTTACCAGCAGCAAGAGTGAGACTGGCCCTTGGTCACGTGTTATCGAAACTTGCTACTGATTGGTTCTGCGTCTTTATTGTAGGACAGAGGTCATGTACTGATAATGCTGCGTATACGGAATACCCCGATGACTCCCGAAAGTAAATCTTTGCGATAACCTTGTATTAATAATACTACAGAAATAGAGAGAGACATTTTTGCTCTCTTTAATAATTACATGGAAACTTTTTGTGGCGAAGGGTGTTACCGGGATATTAGAATTCGGCACGGGGAAAGTAAAGATAATTATGCGATAAGGCTAATAGATTATAATCACAAAATGAAAATTTACTGAAAAATAGATGTAATTATTAAAGTTAGGGGTGCAAATGCGCCACGAAAACCCAGGTTTCCGCTGTAAATCTGGGTTTTATTCCAGTCCTTATATACCCGCATTATATGTCCTTATATATGTGACAAAACAGCATAACTTCTAAAATAATGGCCCGATTATGCTGATTTTTGAACTCAACCTGCGTTTTAGTAAGATTGACCACTCCTGTGAGTTTAATGACAATTGACTTATCTGTTTTTCTTATATTGTGTTTACAGTGTTGCATATCAGCTGAAAAGTGAAAAACAAGCATAACTGCTAAAATAGTGGCCCGATCATGCTGATTTTCGAACTTGACCTGCGTTTTAGTAAGATCGATTTTTCCTGTGAGTTTCATGACAACAGGCCTATCAGTTTTCCTTGAAATGTGTTTACAGTGTTGCATATATGCTGAAAAGTGAAAAAACAGCATAACTTCTACAATAATGGCCCGATCATGCTGATTTTCGAACTTGACCTGCGTTTTATGAATATTCATCAGCTCTGTAATCATAAAGCCAAAAAGTAAAACTGCCTTCCACTTATCGTGTTTACAAGGAAAGTGCACGGCGCCGGCGACGGCGACGGCGACGACAGACGCAGGTGATGGCAATATGTACATGACACATTTGTGTCTGTACATAAAAAGGGAGGAAGGTTGCATTGATACCGCAACACACATACGTTTCTGAACATCAGATGTTACAAAACGTATCACTGATTTTCTAGCAGCAAAGGATAGCATGATCCAGCTTGCCAATATTGATAAAAGTGGCATCAATGATTTTTTAATATAATTCAGTTCTAGAAGCTGGGCAGGGTCCCATCATTGCTGCATGGTATGCCGCCTGTAACGAGGTTCTGGGGGGGGGGGGGGTGTTCACAGTCTATTCCTCACTCAGCTTGTTGGTCGGGGCATTGGATTAAGCACCGGAGGGATTTTATCAGGTGTGTGGACAGAGCTATACTAGCAAAAAAGATAAGGTCTTTAAAAAGCTGTATATCGTTGACAGATCATTAAAAAATTACACAAACAAACTCGAATTTTAAAATACGTCAAGCATATTTATTTCTCTTTTTATCTCTAGACTTTATGGAAAGATATGTTATCCAGAACATGTATACTGATTCTCAAAAGTTAAGCGACACCTTAGATTTTTCAAAATTATTTATTTCTAAATTTTTAACACCATGTAAATGCACTACCAAGGTAAAATTGTTCAACTTAATGTAACAAACATATTTTTGTTGAATTGTGTTAATACATATAAGTATGTACGCGAGTGATATACGTGTAATGGTAAACACTACAACAATAATATAAATATAAGATAACAATAAAATATTTATTAGAGGTGAAAAGCAGATACTGTACACATCTGTCTTAAGATAAAATGGTAAAAACATGGTGATATGAGTTCTTCAAATTAGAAAACCTACAAAGAAGCCCCATAATAATATAACTTCCAAATTCGGTCAGGTATTTGGGTATGGTCACTGTGTCTTTTAGCTGTGAATGTCAATATAGTGCCCCTGCATTCTTAGACAAAATTACAATTACTTCACTATAATGTTTAATAGAATTATTATCGCAACAGTACCGAATAAACATATACCTCAGTGCTCTGGACTGCATTATCATACATGTACTCTGGCCGATTATATTTAAAGGTACATCCATGGTACATCCATACATTATATTCTGATTACAGTTGTCCAATAAGAAAACCCTTAACCATCAATTTGCTATTGCGAGTTGCCATACAGTTATCATCGGGAGTTAAAGAGTCCACAAATATATTCCTGCTAACCCGCAGATAAGTTTCAGTTGAAGTCTGCCAGAGAACAAATCCTGGCTATAACATCCAGTCACGTGTCCTACTTGTTTACACATCTATAAACCTTGGCCTCAAGGTATGATGGCTGTTTAGTGAGCACTATAACAAAGCGAAGAGGGGATGGTTTAAGTCAGTATCTACCAGAGCCAGTTGGTTGAAATGAAATATTCTGGTTCTGAATCGCATAAAGGAAATCGAAAACAGTGTCGTGTATAAAACATGTGAAATTTTCCATTTTGTAGGCAACTTTTTATTTTTTTCTGCTACTTAGAGCAAGACACTTTCAAAACTAACTGCCTTGGAACGTTTCAGATAACCTTAGAGACAGCAGGTAATACTATGTAGCAGCCTTATTTTACACAGTTAAAGTTTGGCCGGATGAAGTCTAGGAGAGGGAGACCCCGCAAACTAGAATAAGGCTAGTAATAGATTTAAAAAAAATAGAGACTTAAGTATTACTCATGTCTTGACCTCCACATATAAATCAGTTACCAAAATAAAATGTAGCATGTATCAACGCGAGTACATTGCCTAAGAACAACGGTTTTCGTTGCCAATACATAAGCAACCTTTATCAATGCATGTTTACCTGGCGTGTAAACTGGTCCTCACATGCCATCCTGATCCTCTCAGCTGTGGCTGGACTGTCCAATCGGAACCTCCCTTTCAAACCGGACTCGGCTCTAGCAGACGATATGGCATCCTTGATGGCAAAGAACACTGAGGACGCCAGGAACAAAGGGGGTTCACCTATACCCTGTCAACAACAAGAGCCGGACGGTTTAAGTCTACTCAAAGGTACTTTTTTTAACATGTAAACTATATCAAATTTATATTAATACCTGGATGACGAGATAATGTTAAGAAAACAAATTTGCTCTCTTTACTACAGAAGTCATAATCAACTTATTATATTACAATAATGTATTTTTGAGTTATCTCTACTTGGCCAACGCATTGCCAAATCAAATAATAAATATAACTCCTCGTTAGGTACATTAACTTATAAGCATTCAAAATTACACTCGACTTATTTTCTCAAAGTAATTCTTTGACTGCTGCTTTTCACCAGTACATATTATAGACACTCTTCATTGGTAAAACTTGAAGAGTTTTTGGTTGCAGTTCTTAAAAGAATAAATTATTAGGGATTACAGAAATAAAGGCAACTTAATTTAATATCCAAAATGTCTTATTGCTAAATAACTCTTTTAAGGTTTAAATGATACAGCGTATCCTTACTTTGGAAGAATATACTGCTTTGGGATTGGAAGCACCTTTCAGTAAAGACACATTGAATTCAACGGGGATGTCTCCATAACCAGTGATCTTGTATGTGTTTGGACCATTAGTTATCAGTCTTCCCTCAGAAGAGTATCTCAGTTGTTCGATGGTGAATAACCCATAGCCCTATAAAGCACATACATCCTCTTAGAAAATGAAATGTTATACTTGTTAGGAGTTTACATGTATTTATTTATAGACTTTGTTCTCCCATCTTAGTGTGGCTTAATGTGATATCCAGGGAGTAAATTCTACAATAATTCTAAACGCTATTGCCTTTAAAAAGAGCTGATGGTTTGCTATTAAGTTATCCTTATGTGATTAACACAGCACTCTCCAAAATATTTGTCCGATGAATAAAGAACAATATTTCAATAACTGATAGGAGCCAATCCAATAGTTTTGAGGTATAACTTTCTTCTTTTGTTTTCATTATTATTATTATTATTATTATTATTATTATTATTATTATTATATCACCTGCGCAAAGGCTCCCTCTATCTGTCCAATATCAATGGCTGGATTCAAACTTCTTCCAACATCCATAACGATATCTGTTCGCAGCACCTTAGATGTTATATAGAGATATTTGTAGAACGCCAGGATATATTTACTCTTCTTTGACTTTAGGCTAGACGCCTGGTCCGTTACGCTATTGCATGACAATAGGTAAATAAATACTACAGACTGAATAATAAAATATAACAGAAATAAATATTTCATACTTTTAGAATTATAGACAAAGTAAGTTTAATGGCGATCATTAGCTGTAACAGAAGAGAGGGTCTCTTTTATTAATATAATGACCTTTTTAACTGAAGTCAGAAAGAAGGTTATACTTTTTATTAAAAAGGGATAAACACAAAAACAACATTGTCACTAAAACAGTGTGCATAAAGTATAGCACATTACCACATGGTCTCCGGTTAGGCAATCTATTTCAACCACGGAGCAAGCAGCGCCGTATGTGTAGTACCTCTGCGTGGTTTGCTGTCCTTCTACGGGTACATAGTTATCGTCCCAGGTATCTGGGACCCTGAATATAACAAAAAAACATCGCAATTTCACTAGTGGAAGCCAAACTTTCAGAAGACAGAAAGCTTCAATGGTGAAGAACAAATGTCAGCTCCTGGTTTGGATTGCAAAGCGTGGCCTGGCAAAATAATTAAATTTTTATTTAATTTTTGTTCTGCTTTTGTTTCCACGTTAATTGTCTTTTTGTTCAATTTTATAGGGGAGAGAGGGGTTACCGATATGGGTCCATTTGTATTTCTAAACATTACCGATACAAACACGTTTGAAGACATGACTTACTTGTAATAACCTGTTGCAGACAGGCTGATTCTGTCCATATAGGCAGCTTTAACCTGCAATTACGACAGATAACATTCATTTTTTATATATTAAGACCTTTTTTATATAAAATATAGTTTATTTTTAGTGTGTTGATTATAAACCCAACGTCCTTTCACAGCATTATTTCTACCATCACATAGAGGTACATGTAACGAATTGACAAAAATGTACACAAGGCTTGAACGTGCACTAAACTTGTATTGATAAAATTAATGTTTTATAAGTTTTCGTTTCCGCTAATGTACTAATTACCCTGTATAATCATTCCCAAGCATATATCACTTACCCTATCTTCCCATGATCCACCAGGATTACCGGCTATATACGGCTCAAGTCGGCGTCTTAACGTCTTACATGCATTCTGTAATAGATGCGATATATATACAGTAAGTGTGTGTACTAGTTCCCACTGTTTTTAGGGAGCTTAATCGCCTTCTTTTAAACAACTTAACAGGTACCATTCATATCAATGATTATTTGAATACCAATAAACAAAGCCCATCTAAGTTCAATGCAATAATTCACATAACAATTTGTACTGGATTCTGAAAACTTAATAGGATGACTTGACCATGATGATCTAAATTCATGCTTTAAAACGTTTTCCTTTCTTTACAATAAGACTAACAATAAACATTTGTTAGAAGATGTCACAACCCCAATCAAACATTTAGGGGAAAACGTGACCTTAAAGTTAACAAGGCAGCAAAGCTGTCAAATGTACAGACAAAAATTGAAAATAAAAATGCAGAAAATGGGTCATTTTGTCAATTTTGATGCAATAATAAATAATGCTTATAATAGCACTGTCAATCAACACTGAATCAAACTCACATAATGAAAATCCCAATATTTGAAAAATGATGACAGTGCATTAAATAATATTACTTAATGTTTAAAGACATAAAAACCAATGCAACTGCTTATGTGGAAATATAGAAAATGTGAAGAGCTTCAGGTGAATGTGAAATGAAACTGCCAGTGTTTGAAAAAAAAATTAAAAAAACAATAAAAATATTCTAATAAAGCTGCTTTTCAAACTTTTAATCTTGCTGTATTAACATGATATGAATAACTCCAATGTGTTTGAGAATAATAAGGCACTATTATTCATCTATAGCATAAATGTTGTCATTACACAATTTTTTTTTTCTTTTGTTAACTTATTTGCAATATTAAACAACATTTACCTGCCTAATTATCACCGATTTCTAATTATGTGACACAGTTAAGAGAGCTTAACCTTTGGGACTTTACTGGAAAATCTCAACCTGTGTTTTATGTAATCTTATTTAATGGGCACTTGAAAATTAATTAGGCAAGTGATTTAATAGCTCTGAACTTAGCTAGTGATTACCCAAGGGACAATTACATACCGTACTGACCACCATTCATATACAGTAGCCCCATATAGCACTCTATAGAGCTGCATGGCATCTAAAACAGAAAACAAACACACTGATTTTCCAACACAACATGCACCTCAGTCCTATGAAACTTATCAGTAAGTTTGGGTATCATAAGTAACATGGTTTTCTCTTAACCTTAACGGTCATCCTGGCAGTGGTTTATGCAATATAACATAATGCTTAACAGCATAATGACCATTAATTTTTAATAATAAAGTAAAAGTATCATGGATATTCAGAAAATGTGACTAGCAACGGTATTCAAGCTAATGGAAGTTCAAAGACTAAGTCACACCTTGAAAATGTCCATATGTGAAAATTTTAATTCTAACAAAAAAAAAAACTATATAATTGCCAGGAAAGTTAACCGATATAATAGGTTTTCCAACTGAAGCTATATTTTAGTCCTGTGCTACATTCTGTAAGTTTGGAAAGAGTATGTGACTTGGGTTTCCTTTAATGGTCACTATGGAGGCAGTGTCTAAAATAGGATTGTCTTCCATTTTGACGCAATATTACATAATACTTAACAGCATAATGACTAACAATTTTTAATAATAAAATAAAAGTATCATGGATATTCAGAAAATGTGACATGGAAAGGTCTTCAAGACCATGGCAGTTCAGAGCCACACCTTCAAAATGCCAAAATGTAAACAAGAGATAACTGTACTGAAATTATTTTCTTTCCATTTTCAACACCTTTTTTACATATAACAAAATAATCAATTTACTGTCATTTTTAAATGATCAACTAAGAAAATCAACAAAACAATTTTAAATGTCCAATTTGCTTCATTCTGAGATTCTGAACATGGTGAATGATTGAATATGACAAACTCTATTTAGATATGAGTTTATTTCCATTTTTGACACTTTTTACACAATACACAATAACAGGTTTACCATTATTTTTACACAATTAACTAAAAATATTGTTAAGATGCAGAAAATGTCAAAAGGACACCTTTACATAACTAATTAGTTCACAAATGAGATTGTTAACATGTCTAACAATTAAATCTGTGGAAAAAACACTTATATAAAAAAGGCATAACTTCACCAAAACTGAAACGATCAAGCTTATTTTCGAACTTATCCTGTATTTTAGTAAGACTGATCACCCCTGTGAATTTCAAGACAATTGGCCAATTGATTTTCTTTGAAATGTGTTATCGGTATTGCATATATGCTGAAAAAAGTGAAAAAACAGCATAACTTCCATAAAAATTGTCCGATCATGCTGATTTTCGAATTTGACCTGCATTTTATGAATATTCATCAGTTCTGTAAGTTTTAAGCCAAAAGGTAACACGTTTTTTCACTTATCGTGTTATCACCCGCTCGAAAATGCAGTAGTATCGAAGTAGCAAAGAAGCATTAACGCAGTAGAGGTGTGGAGCATATTTGCAGTAGAAATGCAGTATAGCCTACTGCAATTCTACTTCAAAAATTGCATAGGTTTGTACAGAGGAGGAGCATAAATGCAGTAGATTAGCAGCATGATAGAAGCATGTTTCAAATATGCTAATTAGCTCCCACATCGAAGCAGATTTGAAGCATGTTTGCAGTATGATTGCAGTAGTCTACTGCGCTGGAGTATCTACTTCGTTTTTGTGCGGGCTGCAGTGTTGCACACATGCTGAAAAAAGTGAAAAAACAACATAACTTCCATAAAAATGGCCCGATCAGGCTGATTTTCGAACTTGGCCTGCATGTTATGAATATTCATCAGTTCTGTAATTTTCAAGCCAAAAGTTAAAACGGTTTTTCACTTATGGTGTTATCGGTGAAAGTGCACGGCGACGACGACGGCGATGACAAACGCAGGTGACGGCCATATGTACAGACACATCTGTGTCTGTACATAAAAAGGGTATAAGCCTTAGCCTTTCCCTATGTTTTCCTTTAAACGACGTCTATTAGCACATGTAGTTCAAACGCCGCACTTGCATGCGCAGTAGGCCTTCATAAACTGTTCCCAAGCACTTTGCTCAGTCTATAGATGTACACGGCCCCACAGTTTCAACTCACCAATACAGCCATGCCGTTGAGATCCGATCCTGTGCTGGCAGCTGTGACAGTGGTGTTAGGAACAGAGCTGGTGGTGGTTTCATTGATGTGGAACTTGTGGACTGGGACCTGTAATGCTCGACTGGCAACCTTGAAGGGTAATACCACCTTTATAATGATGTGTCGATAATAATATGAATACCAGGAGTGGATCCAAAATATTATGGGGATAACCCTCTCTTTCCCCCCAAATATGCAAATGGGTAGAGGTCCCAAGAAGCACAATGCGTACCCCAATCTCGACCTACGTTCGATGCCGAAAATATATACCTCTGAGTGGGGGTAGGCGATTAGGGGGATATGCCCTTTATTGAACCCTGCAGAAAATTAAGTGCTTTGTCTTTAACCGACTTGCGATTCACAAAGAATCTAGAAGGCAGCTTTTCCCTTCTTTTAAATCAACATAAAGAGAAAATATAAGTCCTAACAATCGCCTTTGTCTCAGTGGTCATAGTTACTTTAAGGTATGCCAACTACATTTATTTTGAACAGATTCTTTGTTTAACACTCGTAGAACAATCTAGCGGATGTGTCTATAAATTTAAATCGATATTAGTCAAGCCCAAAAACTTATGAAATTTAAGTAAAACTAATGTCAGTAATCTCATCATTATCAGTCTATCAATTTGATGGCACCAAACTCACTACACTCTAAATTGCCTAAATACCCATTACACTGCCTTACAACCGATGAACCTTTCCTGTTTATTAAAAAAAAACAAAGCAAAAGCATGCATTCATGGGTATACTACCGGGTAGTCTGCAACTTATATATCGTCACACCTGTATCATCTTAGTGTGTAATCCTTGTCCCATCTCTACACCACCATGTGTTATCAGAACTGAACCATCCTCTTGGTACACATGAACAAGTGCTGCCCCCTAGTAATCAGACAGAATGAGATAAGTTGTAAGACAATATCTATAGTCTATATCAGTCGCTTTTAAAGTACAATATTTATTTATAAGCAAAATAACCGAAAAGGACATCTTATTTGAATATGCTATTTAGTATTGAAAATAAAATAAACTAACAAAACTAAATACGCAAAAAGGGCTGCTTAACGTGACATATAATGCGCATGTAAAAAATAGATTAATATATTAAAAATATACTGAGAGACAAGTACCAGTGTAATGACATAAGGGGGCATTCTATAGATTCATCTACCTGTTCTAGAAATCGATTATTATAAAAAGAAATCAGAAACTTGGTTGGAATCAAGCTAACTCCGCGCTTCTTCCATCGGTTGTCTCTGAAAGCAGAGTTAACCTTGAAAATTTCATTGTGTTATTGATTTTTATCAAAGTTAATTATTCTGTAATATTGAGCAGTCCTAGGTGAAAATACAGCCAGATCATTTGAAGTCTGACCAGATAAAGCACAATATATCTTTTAATTTAGTGTTACGAAATTGACGCAATCTAAGGTTATGTAGTTCCAACAAAATATAATATAATGATGTCGATAGTTCTTCAGACCGTTTCAGCGACCGGTTGAAAATGCAGACAGTATGGAGGTAGTCCCTACTCATACCAACAAATTTCAAGCCAGTTATAATATAATCTACTGTACATTGTAAATCCATCCGTTACTCCAAAAATATGTAGTTGTGTGTCAATTGACTTAGACTGCTCTCCAAATAAATCTGCAACTTATGTCATAATTGATCAAGATTATCAAATGCAGCGGTAAAACGTAACAAAAGACACTGTGGCAATGTTTAATAAAGACCGCCTCTGTAAAAATGGAGCAAATAATCGCTAAACATTACAACTTTATGTCTCCTCAACAGGAATCCACACTGATTTCCCCTAGCGTTCTACCAAACCCTTTGATTATCACTCGACTGCTGTGCCTAATGTGGAGTACTTTTAAAGGCGATTATGCTATTTTTGATGCCATATTACCTGTTAAATTGGGCAATGTCTTCTTTTTTATGACAAAATCCACTCTGCTCGATGATTTCATTCCAGCAACGGTCTATAGTACAGTTTATCAGTCGAATACCCTTTGGCGTTAGGTCATTTTCCTTGTACATGTTTATCTCACGGACCTTCAACAAATGAAAACAATATTGAATGGTTATATTGCGTAAAATATTAAGGTTATAATACAATTAATGTCATTATAGTTGTACGTTCGTACTGGGTTAGTCAAAAGCAGAGTTTAGGGCCTGATCCAGTTACAATGAACAGTTTACGGTGTCGTAATGTGAATAAGGGAAGCATAACTACTGTAAATATCCCAAATAACCAAGTTAAATCTGTGTGATAAAAGTGATAACTCTGGATGTGGAACAGAGCACAAGATAAGTAAGGTCTTCCTGTAAAAATCCCCGCTTTATTTAAAACATATATTTGTTACATTTTATACCTACCCTGTGTGAGGGAATATTCAGACTGACGGCGACATCTTCAATTATATTCTCCATGACCAGCATTGACTGAGGGGCACCAAACCCCCTGAATGCCGTGTTTGAGGGCAAGTTGGTCTTACACAGGATACCAGTTAGTACAATGTTTGGAATATGGTAACAGTTGTCAAAACAGTATAGTGATGCACTGACGACCTGTAGCACAAAAAAGTGTATACAAACTGTGTATACAAAAGTGTATACAAGTTTATACAATCGTGTATACAAACATCGCACACTTATTTTGTAGTCATTTACATGTATGCATTTCCTTTTGTGATCAGTATCTTGCAATAAATATAGAAAACATTCAGGAGTTTGAACTCACTTCCGGTGACATATCAGAAGTATTTCCTGCATTCAAGAAAACTGTGGCCTCCAAGGCTTTGAAACGACCAACGCTGTCAATGCCAACCTAAAACGAGCATTTCGATTCGTGACAATGAAAGACAAGATAAAAACAATTCCTGCTTGTATCATTTCATTTATTTATGAAATGAATCACACCAGTTGTTTCACACAAACAAAAGGTAATTATTTGAGTTGCTTAAATACCCCTGAAATTCATCAAAACACTACAAAAAAATCAGCAACATTGTCTGATACACACCAAGGTATACATGATATCTTCAATATTTTGACACAGAATTTTTTTTTACTCGTGCATGTAGGTCAGAGAGTAAATATTTGAAACTTAAAAGAAGTCCTCCCGCGTCCAAAATGACGGTGGATTCAGCTAGCAACTAAGGAAGATTCTAAACAAATGGCAACATACCTTGTACTTTCCAAGGAAAGGATGTCGTCCCCCTGATATCAGCATATCCTCGTCTCTATCCAACATACCACGGACTGGGCGGTTCAACCTGTGTATGCATGTAAAACAACAAATCACACGCTGGCATGATATTACACATAGTGTCGGTTTGCATAGTGTCTTCTCTATTTCATTTTATTTGATTCCCAACTTGAACATCTGTGTAGAGTGTACGGGATAATTGGTTACGCCATTTCACATTTTAACAAGCTTTGAATGCGAATCGAAACTTGCGGCAAAATTGGATATAAAAGTCAGGTTCCACTCACTTGAAAGCAGCGATAGCTACTGGTATCAGAGTCACATAACGGGTTTCCTTTCCTCCAAAACCCCCACCTGTAGAGATACAAATTCCAAAATAGCTCTGCCACAAAGTTCCAAAATGAAACAAGTTTCATAAAGTCACAGAATAGATGCAACATGCGCATGTCACAAACACGGTGCACCATACCATTGGATTTACACGTGTATGCTATGAACAGCTATGTTTACGCAGAATGTGGCTAAAGATCAAATACTCTATCCAAGTGAAAAGTTATTGATGTCGGTCTGAGGACTTACACGTCTTGAATATTTACCTAGCCTTTTTGTCCTGATACACACTCTGTTCATCGGTAAGCCAAGGGCTCTAGCAACAATTGCCTTCAAGAAATGTAAGAATTAAGCAGATATAGACATATTGACAAAATAAATTTTATTGTTGACTCCTGTACATGCACAAAACCATTAACTCCAGCGTTTTCTAGATGGTATATAAAGAGTGCGACCTATGACAACAAACAGTAACTGTAGTCCAAAGTGCAATCCTGTTAAGAACACGTCACGATTACGGTAAGTATTGAGAGGCGCGTTGTAACATTACCTGAGCAGTCGACGGAGACTGCGTACTACAAAATATTTCAATTTCTCCATCTTCTCCTCTAGGTACGACTCTCGCCACGTGAGTCTCAAGATAAAAATGTTCCTGCCCCCCTCCTTTGATCTCCCCCTCTAAGATGTGGTCAGCCTGCTCAAAGCCACGTTCTGTATCACCTGACTTGATGAGGGCCTTCGCTTCGTGTGGGTAGTAAGACTCTTTGGCAATTGCTTCCTATAAATTGGCCGTCTATTAATTTTTAAACCCAAATTACATACTGCAACAAATTTGCTGCAACATTGCTACAAACTACAATTAATTCTTTCTTGCAAATCTGCAGTAAATTTGCTGCAATAATGCTGCAAACTAGCAGCAACAAATTTTTATTGCAACTTCCTGCAAACTCGCTGACGCAAATTTTTTGTTTGCAGCAATTTTGCTGCAATATTGTTCTAAATTTATCATTTTGCTAAGGGTAATGCTAAGTTACTGTAGTTCAAAAAGTACTTATTTTCACTTTGTTTCTGTTACCACTACAATATCCAAAGATACATTCATTAACCATGAATATAAATTCTTAACTACTTCCATGATATCTTACCTCTATTGTGAACACTGTTGGAAGGTCTTCGTACTCAATTTTTACGGCCTTCGCTGCTCTCTGCGCATGCGTCTTGGTGTCAGCCACTATGGCACCTATCACCTGGCCGTAACACGTCACCTACAATATTGAAGTACAGGACTGTAGGGAGCAAATAATTTTGGGAGGCGAACTAATAAGAAACAAGGCCAATTCCTGTTGTTTTGATTAATTACATTGCAAGTGTCTGTAAAAAATATGGGATTAACCCCCCTCTCAAGCCCCTCCTTGATTCTACGTGAATTGTACATATTAGTGCAATGATGTTTTTTACTTTCATTGAAGACATCAATCTATGCTCTTTAATCATTTGCCCATAGTCGACTCTACATCACAGGCTACGGATTTCAGCAATACAAACTTATCCAGAGAAAATAGACTTTTGAAAGAAAACATTTTTTTGTGAAATACATACACCCAAGTCCCAAATAAGTAGTCGTTTCAACAATCTACCGGGTACATGTACATTTATACCAATACCTTACCTCCTCTGAAGCAAAAATCTCCTCCCCAGATGACAGAACTATCCTTATATTGGAACCTGGTACATCCTTGTGGCCAAAGAAGGCCTCTACTCCAGGCAAAGCAAGTGCTTCACTAGTGTCAATGGAGAGGATCTTGGCGTGGGCTCTGGTGCTGGTCACCAATGCCAAGTGCAACTCACCTACTCAAATGTGAAACAGAGATAGATAGATAGATAGATAGATAGATAGATATTTTGCACCGGTAAATGACCTGACCGGGGTCGAAATAAAACGTGGTGTTGACCCCAGTTTAGTTTAAATAATTAAAATAATCTTCAAATTCTGAAAGAAAAATCACCACATACAACCGAGAGCTGCAAAACATACCGTCAACCAGTGGCATGTCGTCACAATATTGAGCTTCTCCGGTGGCGTGTTGCAAGCTTGCCTTGTGCTGCAGTGGGCGTCCAACTGCGTCGTGTTTTGGCTGGTCAGGAGGGACTTCCTCAAACACCTGTGTACCTCGGCTGATACTACGTGTCAGACTGGGAAGTGTTTGACGGGGTGATACTGTTGCATCTTCCATCCCAGACTGAAATGTACAATGGATTTGGGGTTGTAAATTGAATAGCTTAATTTGCTAAACTGCTTTAATCGTTTTTTATTGAGTCATGAAGTACATGCGTGCTACGTAATTCTGTTGAACAGAGATTTACTTTCAAGTTGTTATTGTATGTACACTTTGTTTTTATGTCTGTTTTTTTTATTTCAATATTAAAATATTTTCAATATTGAAATATTGATTACAACAAACAGAAAACAGAAAATGCCAATGGTGTTGGTGTTTTACTTAACTAACTGCGTGGCACATATTTTGCCCTTTAACTAGATTTCTTTTTAAAATATTTATTTTGGCCAACTACAAATTTTTACATGTACGTAAGAAATTGTGAATGTACCCCTTTGCGCAATTCTAATTGCACCCTGTGGAAAAACTTGAAAAAGAAACTGCAAGCCAATGCTCTCTTGTAGGGCATCTGACCACTAATGCCCTCTGGTGGTGATGGGAAGTCTTCCGCCAGCCATTGGACTACATCTAATGTTAGCTGATCTTCCCATTTTCTGAAAATATTACAGATTATTCTAACACAATTTACTTCGCAGTCATCTGACACAAGAAAGGGCAAATAAACAAAAAAAGATTGTTATAACTAGACAGCAAGACTGACATATCTGCAAAGACTAAATAAAGGTCAGTCGCAAATTCAAATAGGTCTATACAAAACAGATGATTAGAAGAAAAAAAACTCTTGAAAAATTTCTTATGTTTTCACTCTAATAATGGGATACCTGAAAATTGTAAGAAAATGTATACACCCTTGGTCATAACATACATTTTCCATTTGTAATAAAAAACCAACCCGTCTAATGTATATGTTTTTACATGTTTATTTTATACATGAAAGAGTAGGCCTAGCATTAAATTGCGAAGTAACTAAAACTACCCAACAAACCCCAAAACACGAAATGTGAAGTACTTTCACGGAAAACTACTATTGGACTGTCCCGTATCTACTTGTAGTTTTTCATAGGTAAGTTAAGAAACCACGTCAGTACCTTCCAACACTTCCCCTAGATGTTGTTAGGGCCAACGAAGATGTTTCAGACATGCCACCAAAGGCAACTGACATTTCTTTAATAATATCGGTATCATCTTCAAATAGGACTCTCATCCCAGCGTTCACTATTGCTGCTGCATTTTCTCTGCGCTGTGCCTGCTTGTATCCGAACACAAATTCATTCTGGAAAATTTTTATCTTATTTTAAATTGATCTTATAAGTTTCCACCTTCAACAATCACATACATGTAAGTCATAGTGTGACTTAATTAAAAAACAACATTCAAACTAACAATGTAGATAAATAAACCATTATGTCTTGAATAACGGTATAATCGCCCTTTTCAATGCATCATCATTTATCGCAAGCTGCAAACTAGAAAAAACTATCAAATTGTATCTTTATAACTTGATAAGGCAAAAATATAGCTGACCTTTTTGGAAAAGGGGATGAAAACAGACAATACAATCTCATCGGCTTTAATATTCCAATTTCCGCGCCTTATGTAAAAGGTGTTGTCTAAAGTAGCATTTCTCTGGCCACCCTCTAAAAACAAAATTTAATTGTGTACTTAAAAATATGCATTAGAAAATATACATTGTGATCATGCACAGAAGCAAATTCTTAAGGAAAGAAGAAGTTTTATCTGTTACCCAAAATAATGTGTGTAAGGCAGTAAATAATGAGATTTTGGCGAGGGGTAACAATATTCTTGAAACACTACGTAACTGGAAGAAACAGAACTCATCAATATTTTTTAATTGTTCAAATTCATAGAACGTTTCTCTTTAAATTGGCAGCACTTATGTCAATAGTGGTATATACATACAGGAGTATATAGGCCCTACCATAACTGAAAATGTTGCCAAACAAGAAGATAGTTATCGTCTTTAGCATGAACCCATTAGGTACGTGAGGAGATTGCATTACATGTATACCTTTCGATATCAGGGTTATCGTGGATCCTGTAGCCATCAAGAGAGGAACGAGGTCGGAATGGTGATGTGCCCACAAAATATTTCCAGCCAAAGACTGAAATCAAATTGTTTTTCAAGTGTAATATATATATATATATATATATATATATATATATATATATATATATATATATATATATATGAAATAGGGCAGGTTGTCGGCTTACATATCTCTTACTGGTAATTATGTCGAAAGAGACCCATCTTGTTGCGGGTGTTCTTCCAATACATAGTATCGTTTCTTTTTGGGTAATGCGGCTTATCTGTGATGGTTTACGACAGTTTTTTTTTTCTAAAAAACATAACAATATAAATCGAAAAAACAAACATCTGAGAGACGCACGGCTACATTACGAATTTGATGTCCTGCAATCCCGGTAATAATTCCCCGCATAGCTACCAAGACCTTGTATTTGTATTCTGCAAAGACATTGGTTTCGATTACAACATTACCAAAGTGAAGTTGAAAATAATACACCAAGGTCACTCTTTCTAAAGTTAATAAAAACGTAATAAATGCCTAATAAATAACATTATTTTTTATTCATAGAATTATTTTTGTTACATATAGCCCTAAGGAGGATTCACGTTGACCATTTTATCAAAATGTATACAATTTCGAACACTTTGGAGCCGGATGAAAGTTTTCATAGAATACTGTATTAAAAGAAATACACTGAAACTGTATTTCATCATGTATTGTCTACCTGTTGTATTCTTGATGGCTTCAGTCAAAATCTCGCCAAATCTCGCAAGGGTAACTGCGCCACCAATTTGGATTCCGGTGTCACCCACTCCGACTTCATGTAATTCTGGCACGTGTGCTGCAGCAATCATAACTTGGGCATGCGCTTTTTTGTATTTTGTATCCAACCCTGGGTTAGTAGAACAATATCCATAAACGAACAACTGTTTGAAATGCAGAAATGTTAACAAACGTACCTATACCAGGGCCAACGATTGACATATCACTAGAAATTAACATAGACCTATATTTTCCAGCCAAATCGTGCACACCGCTGTGATCAAGATGCTTAAATGCTTCGACCTTTTAAGTTAAAACTGCTGGCTCCACTGTATGATAAGATTTTCACGTACACAGCTTTGGAAAACCCTTCCAAATCACATATTTACCAGACATGAGTGGACAGATCATCTGTGCGCCACGTGCGTTAAGCAAAGGGCACTTCGCAGAGTTTCACGTTCTGTGAAGACAAGGGGTTTACTACTGGGTAAAAAGAATTGGTTCTATTTGACAGTAAAATAGAGAGGTTCAGTGAGAACCTTTGCACAAAACGAACGACACGCAGTCTGGTAGAGAGTATAACAAATTATGTCCTTCACAAAGACACATTGTAATAGACGCGACTAACGACAAAGTATTTGATATCAAAGCCTTCAACGCCATTTACGTTTTTCCTCTTTGCCCACATATATATAGAAGACCATAGATATATCAAAACGCGTTTATCAATTCCCTATCATGGGGCCTACTGGAATACATTAAAATACAAACCTCTTTAACTTTGACAAATCTCTTTACAAAATACAAAATGTAACAATATATGTGATATTTGGGATGAAATAGAATCTTTATCACCTACCAACAGCTGTGTTTCCAATAACAATCCTAGCATTGGGATATTTGGATTTCAGTTCCAGAAGATCCTTCAAGAGCACAGGCCGTAACCAGGTAACCCTCTCACTCTTGAACATTAGAAATTTTGTCCCAAACCCATTCGAAATCTGCAAAGGTAAAAAAAAAGGCATAATGGTCTAATTGTGCAACAATTCTTTTTTTTTTTTTTTTTTTGCACACCGTAGCATTTTAATATTCTTCGTCACGGGGTTAAGTTGACCAGACACGACACGGGATTAAATTCACTAGACATGACCGATGAAATGTAAATTCAATATTTTTCACAATAAAACCATCTCTGTGCTTACTTTTAATTCAGGGGGGAATATTGGTTCTTGAGTCGTATCGACGGGCACAAACTCGCATGGTTCAGCGACAGCAAGAACATGTTCTTCGTTACTTGGCTGGTTTTTGCAACATTTGGATCCCATGCAACAGGGTCCGTCTTTGCTGAATGTTTTGAACCCTTCAAGGATAGGTCTGTAGCCAGTGCATCTGCAAAGGTTTCCTGAAAGGATCGACGTTTTAAAAGCATGGGTTAATGTTCAATTGCACACCCATTCGATGGCAGGAACAAGAACTGTGTGACTGAATGACATGACAATTCCAGTGAGCTGGTCAATAAGTATCACAATCGGCATGATCAGTCGTGGACAGGACAAGAGTCACTTTTCAAAAGAATGGACTTGTATCACTATTATATGCATTTTCAGTACTAACATGTATCCACACGCTTTGGGCACTGCGCAATGAAAATAAGATATTCAAGATATTTCAATTTTAAAATGTATAACTATTGTGTATTATGCCGCGGATGTTCAAGGATTGGAATACATGGTTTTAGTCGGTACCTTGAAATATGTTTTCCACTTCCTCCTCTGTTGGCTTTGGCTTATTCCTTAGTAACGTGTACATTGACATCACCATACCTGGAGTGCAGAAACCACACTGTGTGCCGTGGGACTTGGCTATTATCTCCTAAGATGACATAAGATATCGTCATCAAAGAAATAACAAACAGCTTCCTAACATTACATACGGCTTTACCCCGTACTGTCCTTTAAGTATGGCAATTTAAGTAAGGCAAGGTTTTATGAAAGATCTCATTGATAAAAATGTTCTTGAAGACCGGTATAATTTCAAGATTTATTATTTACTTATAACTGTTCACAGTTGCCATATGGTATTTTAAAAGCATTATATAGAACTTCAATTTGACCATTGTTTATGAATGAAAGGTGTATCAGGGATGATTTTTTTATTTTTATTCATAGCACGTCTTCTTCCTTTTCACCCCATACCTGAACTGGGTGTAGCCTCGTTTTCGTACTACCAATCCCCTCCACTGTAGTGACAGCGAGGCCATGGAGAGAGCATATTGGAACAAGACACGCATTGGATGCATAATGACAAGTCAACAGTTAGGGAATATAAATCTGTACAAAATCAAGATATCCTAAAGGTTTGATGGGAAATACCCATGAAGATAACAGTAACGTGTAAGGATACAATATTTCGTCCTGTTCCTGATCATACTTTGATATCATCACTGTGCATGCGCCGCACCCTCCTTCTCCACAGCCAAGTTTGGTGCCAGGGAGACGCACTGATACGTGGAGTAAAGGATACATAAATATTTGTAGCAAGGAAAAGAGAGATACGAGAAAGGGCACATTCCCACAGACACGATCGGTCCACGCAGAACGATCCAACTCTGTGAGGAGTCTCTCGCTGAGTGCCGTCAGGTAAACTGATCATGGTTTCGCAAACGACGGAGTGTTAAGAGTACAATTTCACGCTACGTTATAACTTTATGCACTGATATTTTCGTATGTTTCACGTCCAAAAGGATACGTATTTTACGCAGATACTGCAGCAATGTCATCTCCGGGTCGGCATTCTTTTCTATGATCTAAAAGTTATGACGTCAGACGTTCAAGTTATTGAACAATTTTTCACACTGGATTTTGCAAAAAAAAAATTATTTAACGAAATCTGCCCTCTATAATTCATCTGTTATCAAGTCAGATAGCTCTCGTATTTAGGAGTGTAAACAATTAATTATTTGAATTAGATTATAGATATGTTGCTTGTTTAAGCAGTGTTATTGGTACGTATATGCCTATATCACGTACGCATTGCACCCTTATGCAAAAAAAAAAAAAAAAAAAAAAAACGTTCTGTAGAAATTGCCGTTCTGTGCAGTAGTCGTTGCTGAAAATATGATCTTTTAACCAAAACTGAGTTAAATATTGTCAAGTATGCATTCTGTATTTTGTCCAGTGGATACAGTTATGGTCAGTTAGGGTAACAATACTTAGATAATCTAAAGAACAGTAATAGATTACACCAAGTACGTGAACGTCTGCTAAATTTGAGAAACCTTCTTTACCATTAACGAAAAATAAGTAAAATATGTTCAGGTATGCAATCCGTTTTTGTCCAGTGGATACAGTTATGTTCAGTTAAAGAAACAATCCTTACATAATCGAAAGATCAGTAGTAGGTAACAATAAGTACGCGAACGTGCATTAAACTTGAAATACCTTCTTTCCATTAACGAAAAATACTAGCTCATCAGCGCCCATGCTCCCCGTTGACAGTAACTTCGCCGCTGTCGTGTCTTCGGGTGGATGTCTGTTCAAGAAGTTGGCCTTGATAAGTAACTAGGTTATGGAAAGTCTACGTGCGGGTTGACACACTGCAGACAATGTTGCGCAACAGAAACACCTTTCCCTGACACTTGAGGTTTTTATATTACTACATAAATAGAGAGACATTATGCTCTGTTTAATAATTAGTACATAATTTATAATTAGTACATGAAAATTCTTGTGGCGAAGTGAGTCACTGGGATACTCGACATTGGGAAAGGAAAGATAATTATGCTATAAGGCTAAATTATAATTACGTGATGAAAATGAATTAAAGGTGGTGGAAAAGAAAAGAAAGAAAGTAAATGGAAAGAGAGAAAGCAAAAACGAGACAACGTATGTACATGTAAGAATAAAAATAAGCGTAAGATTCGGAGTGCTTACCTGGTGATCCTTTTGCAAAATTGGAAGTAACATTCTCCGACGAATTTTGAGGTCTGATCTTACCAGCAGAAAGAGTAAACTGCCCTTAGTCACGTGTTATCGAAACTTGCTACTGATTGGTTCTGCGTCTTTACGGTATGTGAGAGGTCATGTATTGATAATGCTGCATTCGCGTATGCGGAATACCCCGATGACTCCCGAATGTAAATCTTTGCGATAACCTTTGCGATAAACCTTGTATTTATAATACTACAGAAATAGAGACATTTTTGCTCTGTTTAATAATTACATGAAAACTTTTTGTGGCGAAGGTGTTACCGGGATATTAGAATTCGGCACAGGGAAAGTAAAGATAATTATGCAATAAGGATAATAGATTATGATCACGAAATGAAAATTAACTGAAAAAAGATGTAATTATTAAAGTTAGGGGTGCAAATGCGCCACGACAACCAGGGTTTCCACTGTAAACCCGGGTTTTATTGCAGGTCTTATAAATCGCGCTCCACTACATGTTCATTGTACGTATACGTCTCAGTGCAATATATGATATATGTGGATTTTGGGGATAAAACCTCAGTACATGTAGGCCTGGAACGTTGTCACAGCGATTTTATTATACATGCGTTGGATAAAGTTGGGGTGGTCAGTTTTCATCAGCAACAGACAACTTTTAAGAGTGTCTGGGCTTTATTAATCTAATTCATACATTTAGCATCGAGGCTGGGATGTTTATTTGAACTTATGCTTGTTTGGGGAAAGTTAGAACTGGAGGATACTCCGAATATTTCGGGGTACCATCTGGAAAATACGACCGCTGTTTTGGGCGTGATGGCCGAATAGAATAAAAAGGGGAGCAGGTTGCATTGATATCGCAACACAACTACGTTTCTGAACATAAGAGGTTTCCTGTGACTGTTTGTACGTGTATGTTTTTTTATAAAGAGTGATCGTGATAATGAAAATAAATTGCTGACGAAAACCGTAGCTTCTGGTTTCTCTGCGCGAGTTTTTAGGAACTCTAAAAGGAAGAGAATGTTGTTATGGTGATTTTATTAGGAAATTTTTAGTGACACCTTTATATAATGATCAAATGCAATGTAGTAAGGCAAACAACCATAGAATCAATAAAAACACTTGAACACGCGCTAGTTGGTGGTGGTATACGTGTAATGGTAACAAAAATAATATAATTACAAGATAAAAATAATATATTAATAAGAGGTGCAAATCAGATACTGTACACATCTGTCTTAAGATAAAATGGTAAAAAGATGGTGATACGAGTTCTTCAAATAAGAAAACATACAAATAAGCCCCATAATAATAACTTCCACATGCGGTCAGGTATTTTAGGATGGTCATCTTAAGGTGTGAATGTCAATATGGTGCCCGTGTATTCTTAGACAAAATCAAAATTACTTTCCTACAATTTTCAATAGAATTACTATCGCAACGGTAACCAAATAAACACATGCCTCAGTACTCTAGACTGCACTATCATACATGTGCTCTGACCGATTATATTTAAAGAGTCTTGAGTACATCCATGGCAGTCATTATATTCTAATTACAGTTGTCCAATAAGAAAACCCTTCACCATTAATTTGCTATTGCGAATTGCCATGCGGTTATCATAGGGAGTTAAAGAGTCCACACGTGTTTCCTGATATATATAACCTGTAGACAAATTTTGGCTGAATCCTGGTTATAACATAACCAAACTAACGTTGGTACCAAGCTTTCCTGTCACATGTCCTACTTGTTCACACATCTATAAACCTTGCCCTTGTATGATGGGTGCTTGGTGAACACTATAACAAAGCAAAAGGAGAGTGTTTTAAGTCAGTATGTACCAGTGCCAGTAAGTTAAAATGAAATATTCTGGTTCTGAATACAGATAAAGGATATCGAAGGCAGCAGGGTAGTTTAAAAAACACATATAATTTTCCATTGTGTATGCAACTTTTTATTTTCCTTCCGCTACTTAGACCACTTTAAAAACTAACTGCCTTGGAACGTTTCAGATAACCTTAGAGACAGCAGGTAATACTATGTACCAGCCTTATTTTACATAGTGAAAGTGAGACCGGCTGAAGTCTAGGAGAGGGAGACGTCGCCAACTAGAATAAGTCTATTAACAGATTTAAAAAATAGCGACTGAAGAATTACTGATGTCTTGACCTCCACGTATAAATCAGTTATTAAAATGTAGCATTTATCAAGGCGAGTGCATTGCCTTAGAACAATGGTTTTCGAGGTCTACATAAGCAGCATTTCTCAATGTACGTTTACCTGGCATGTAAACTGGTCCTCACATGCCATCCTGATCCTCTCAGCTGTGGCTGGACTGTCCAATCGGAACCTCCCTTTCAAACCGGACTCGGCTCTAGCAGACGATATGGCGTCTTTTATGGCAAAGAACACTGAAGACGCCAGGAACAAAGGAGGTTCTCCTATACCCTGTCAACAACAATTAAGAGCCGGACGGTTTAAGTCTCCTCAAAGATATTTTATCTAACATGTAAATGATATCAAATTTATATTAATATCTGGATGGCGTGATAATGTTAAGAAAACAAATTTGCTCTCTTTACTGCGGAAGTCATAATGAACTTAATAATGAACAATAACGTAATATTGTTTTTTCTCTACACGACCAACACATTGTGAAATCAAATAATAAATATATTTCCTCGTTAGCTACATTATAAGACAACTACATTAAAGTTGCTTTATTTTCTCAAGGTAATATTAATCCTTTGACTCTTTAGTACATATATAGACACCAAAACGTAAAAGTTTTTTTGGTTGCGGTTTAAGAATAAAATATTAGGGATTATAGCATTTACAGAATTATATTACAAAGGCAACTTAATTTAATATCCAAAATATTTTATTGTTGGGTAACTCTTAATGAGTTATCCTTACTTTGGAAGAATATACTGCTTTGGGATTGGAAGCACCTTTCAGTAAAGAAACATTGAATTCTACAGGGATGTCTCCATAACCAGGGATCTTGTATGTGTTCGGACCATTAGTTATCAGTCTTCCCTCAGAAGTGTATCTCAGTTGCTCAATGGTGAATAGCCCATAGCCCTAAAAGCAAATGCATCCTCTCATAAAAATTAAATGATAGGCCTATACTGGTTGGGAGTTTTACAAGCATCCATAAACCAACATTTTGTTTAAATGTATTCATAGACTTTGTCCTACCATCTTAGCGCGGCTTAATGAGCTATCAAGGGAGTGAATTCTACAATAATTCTAAACGCTATTGCTTTTTAAAAACTGATGGTTTGCTATTAAGTTATCCTTCTGTGAAAAACAGAGCACTCTCCAAAATATTTGCCCAATGAATAAAAAACAATTCCAAAACTCATAGGAGCCAATCCAATTGTTTTGAGGAATTATATTAACTTCTTTTATTATTATTATTATTATTATTATTATTATTATTATTATTATAACACCTGCGCAAAGGCTCCCTCTATCTGTCCAATATCAATGGCTGGATTCAAACTTCTTCCAACATCCATAACGATATCTGTTCGCAACACCTTAGATGTTATAAAGAGATATTTGTAGCACGTCAGTATATATATTTACTCTTCTTTGACTTTAGGCTGGACGCCTACGCAATTGTATAACAATGGGTAAATAAATACTACAGACTGAATAATAAACAATAATGAAAATGAACATTTCATACTTTTAGAATTATGGCCAAAGTAAGTTTAATGGCGATCATTAGCTGTAACAGAAAAGAGAGTCTCTTTTATTAATATGTATTTTTAACGGAAGTCAGGAAGAAGTCTACCTATTTTTTATCAAAAATAATAAACACATAAACGACATTGTCATTAAAACAGTGAGAATAAATTATAACACATTACCACATGGTCTCCGGTAAGGCAATCTATTTCAACAACGGAACAAGCGGCGCCGTATGTGTAGTACCTCTGCGTGGTTTGCTCTCCTTCAACAGGTACATAGCTATCGTCCCAGGTATCTGGGACCCTGAATATAACAAGGAAACATCGCAATTTCACTAGTGGAAGCCAAACTTTCAGAAGACAGAAAGCTTCAATGGTGAAGAACAAATGTCAACCGCCAGGTTTGGACTGCAATTGCGACCTGATAAAAAATCAAAATTTCATTTCATTTTGTACTGGTTTTGTTTACATAGTGTTTCTTAAAATATATTTACTTACTATTCAATTTTCGTTATTCAATTTTCATTAGGGAGAGAAAGGGTCCCCTTTATTCCGAAGGTTTTAACAAACGGTTTATATTAGGGAAACACTAAATTAGGGATTGATGCAATAACATAACGTAAGCATTTTTAACATAGACTTGCATTTAATTTAGCAAATGGGTCCATTTGTGTTTTTAAACACTACCGATTTGGGTCTTTTTGTGTTTTCTTTTAAACATTACCAATTTCGGCCCATTTGTGTTTTTAAACGTTTCCGATATGGGTCCATTTGTGTTTCTAAACATTACCGATACACACACATTTAAAGACGTGACTTACTTGTAGTAACCTGTTGCAGACAGGCTGATTCTGTCCATATAGGCAGCTTTCACCTGCAATTACGACAGATAACATTCATTTTTATATATTGAGACCTTTTTTATATAAAATATAGTTTTTTTAGTGTGTTGATTATAAACCGAGCGTCCTTTCACAGGATTATTTCTACCGTAACAAAGAGATAACGAATTGACAAAAATGTGCTCAAAGTTTGAATGTGCTCTGTACTTGTACTGATCAAATTCATGTTTCATAAGTTTTCATTTCCGTTAATATACTAATTATAATCATTCCCAAGCATATATCACTTACCCAATCTTCCCATGATCCACCGGGATTACCGGCTATATACGGCTCAAGTCGGTGTCTTAACGTCTTACATGCATTCTGTAATAGATGCGATATGTATACAGTTAAGTGTGTGTACTAGTTCTCACTGTTTTTAGGGAGCTTAACCATTTTCTTTTAAACAACTTAACAGGTACCCTTCGTATCAATGGTTATTTGAATGCCAATAAACAAAGCTCATGTCAGCTCAACGCAATCATTCACACAACAATGTTACTCACCAGATGACTTGATCATGATGATCTAACTTCATGCTTTAGAAGTTTTCCTTTCGTTACAGTAAGACAAATAATAAACATTTCGTAGTAGATGCCACAAACCCAAACAGAACTTTAGGGGGGGAAACATTTCATTAATCTTAAAGCTTAAAAGGGTATAAGCCTTAGTGTTCTAAAATCACAGGTGGTACAAAGACCGTGCTTACATGCCTTGTAGGCCTTCAAGAACTGTCCGCAAGCACTTTCCTCAGCCTATAGATGTACACGGCCCTATGTTATCAACTCACCAATACAGCCATGCCGTTGAGATCTGATCCTGTGCTGGCAGCTGTGGCAGTGGTGTTCGGAACGGTACTAGTGGTGGTTTCATTGATGTGGAACTTGTGGACTGGCAACTGTAACGCTCGACTGGCAACCTTGAACGATAATACCACGTTATGTGTCGATAATAATGCAGGGGCACAGTAAATTAGATCTCGGCTCAATTCAACCGGTCGAGGGACAACGCGTGGGGGGGGGGGGCGTGTGAGAGGCGGCGAGACCATTACAGAATTAGCGGTCTTCCTTTCATGTAGGTCCCCCCTAGTTAGGTCGCAACCTTACTAAACCTCGGCTCTTCTCGGTGTGAATCCTCCCTAAATTGCATAAATACCCAGTACACTGACTTACAGCCGAAGAACCTTTCCTGTTTATTTAGAAAAGCAAACCCAAAGCATGCAATCACGGCACCTTTATGGCTATACTGCCGCGTAGTCTGCAACTTTTATACTGTCATACCTGTATCATCTTAGTGTGTAATCCTTGTCCCATCTCTACACCACCGTGTGTTATCAGAACTGAACCGTCCTCTTGGTACACATGAACAAGTGCTGCCCCCTAGTAATCAGACAAAACGAGATAAGTTGTAAGACAATGTCTACCGGTATACCAGTCACGTTTGAAGTATAATATATAATTATATACAAGATAACAGAAAAGGGAATTTTATTTGAATATGCTATTTATAAAGTATTGAATTTATCATTAGTTGTAAACACAAAATAAACCAACAAAAAAAAATAAAAATACGTGAAAAGGACTGACTAATGTTACAGAATGCACATGTAAAAATAAAGTCAATTAAGCACAGTATGGTACCCTTTTCTTTGAGGAACAATTACCAGTACAATGATATAAGGGGACATTTTATAGATTCTTGTACCTGTTCTAGAAAACGCTCATTATAGTAAGAAATCAGAAACTTGGTTGGAATCAAACTAACTCCACGCTTCTTCCATCGGTTGTCTCTGAAAGCAGAGTTAACCTTGAAAATTTTACTTTGCTGTGTTATTGATTTTACCAATCCCTCTGTAATATTGAACAGCCTTGGGAGAAAAATACAGACAGATGCTTTTTAAATACCATTTGAATTCCGACTAGATAAGACGAAAGATCTCTTTTAATTTAGTGCAATAAAGTTAAGCAGTTCCAATATAATGTAATAAATGTATCTCAATAGTTTTCAGCCTGTTTCAGCGACCAGTGGAAAATGCTGACTGTATAGAGGTAGGCCCTATACCCATATCTACAAATTTCAAGCCAGTTGTAATACAAATACGTATACATTTAAAATCCGCTACTGCAAAAATTTATAGTTGTGTGTCAATTGACTGAGACTTCTCTTCAAATAATTCTGTAACTTATCTCATGATTGATCAAGATTATCAAATGCACCGGTAAATGTAACAAAAGATTGTGGCAACGTTTTTCAAAGGCTGCCTCTGTAAAAACGGATCGAATATTCGATAACTATTACAACTTTTTTATCTCCTCAACAAGAACTTAAACTTATTTATTTCTTATAGCGCTCTATCGAATCGCTTGATTATCACTCTACTGCTGTGCCTATTGTGGAGTAGTTTAAAGGTGATTCTGCTATTTTTGATGCCATATTACCTGTTAAATTTGGCAATGTCTTCTTTTCTCTGAAAAAATTCACTCTGCTGGATGACTTCATTCCAGCAATGGTCTATAGCACAGTTTATCAGTCGAATACCCTTTGGCGTGAGGTCATTTTCATTGTACATGTTTATTTCACGGACCTTCAACAAATGAAAACAATATTGAATGGTTTTATTGCGTACAATATTAAGGTTATAATACAATTAATATTATAGTACATTATAGTTGTACGTACGTACTGGGTTAGTCAAAACCAGAGTTTAGGGCCTGATCCAGTTACAATAAACAGTTTATGTCGTAATGTGAATAAGTGAAGCATAAATATAAAACACAAATGACCATGTTAAATCTGTGTGAAAAAAGTGGTAAAATTGGATGTGGAATAGTTATGTCTTCCTGCAAACGCTCCGCTATATACAGACCTACGATACAGATTCTTTGTTACATCTCATACCTACCTTATGTGAGGGGATATTCAGACTGACGGCGACATCTTCAATTATATTCTCCATGACCAGCATTGACTGAGGGGCACCAAACCCCCTGAATGCAGTGTTTGAGGGCAGGTTGGTCTTACACAGTACACCAGTAAGTACAATGTTTGGAATATGGTAACAGTTGTCAAAACTGTATAATGATACACTTACTACCTGTAGCATAAAAAAGTACAGAAAATAATGTGTCGAAATATATATTACATTGTATATACAAACATCGCACTTATTTTGTAGTAATTTACATGTATATAATTTCCTTTTTGATCAGTATATTGCAAAAAATATAGAAAGCATTCAGTAGTTAGAACTCACTTCCGGTGATAAGTCGGAAGTATTTCCTGCATTCAAGTAGACTGTGGCGTCCAAGGCTTTGAAACGACCAACGCTGTCAATACCAACCTGAAACGAGCATTTTGATTCATGGACAATTAAACACAAGATAAAACCAATCCCTGGTTGTATCAGTTTCACTTATTTTGGAAATGAATCACAACAGTTGCTACACACAGACACAAGCTAAATATCGGAGTTGCTTAAATACGCCTGAAATTCATTAAAACAATTAAAAAAATCAGCAACATTGACTGGTATACAAGACAGGATATCTTCATTATTTTGACAGAGAAGTCTCTTACCTGTGCATGTAGGTCAGTGAGTAAATATTTGAAACTTAAAAGCAGCCATTCCGAGTCCAAAATGACAGTGGATTCAGCTAACAGCTGAGGTAGATTCTAACCAAATGGCAGCATACATGTACCTTGTACTTTCCAAGGAAAGGATGTCGTCCCCCTGATATCAGCATATCTTCGTCTCTATCCAACATACCACGGACCGGTCGGTTCAACCTGTGTAAAACAGCATATGCCACATGATGACATGACATAACACTGCATAGCGTCGGTTTGCATAGCGTCTTCTCTATTTCATTTTATCTGTACTAATCAATGGGAAGGGGACTCTCTGTTATGGGGGACTCTCTGTCACATTACACCGGCTTGCACATGGCCTGTAAATATAGTCCTGTCACCCATGAACCGAATTCTTAGCTTCCTGGATTTTTTTTTTTTTTATTATACATAAAAATTCGAAACATATCTTCAAAATATGGTAAAAGCTCTTCTCTGTATTTATAAACGTATATAAATTGCTAAATAACAACAAATTTTTGAAGAAAATGTTGGGTTCCACTCACTTGAAAGCAGCGATAGCTACCGGTATCAGAGTCACATAACGGGTTTCCTTTCCTCCGAAACCCCCACCTGTAGAGATACAAATGCCAAAAATAGCATTGCCACAAAGTGCCAAAATGAAGCAAGGTTTACACAAACATGTTACACCATGCCATTGGATACGTATGTGTATGCTATGAACAGTCATATTGGATTATTCAACTTTAAAGTTGTTGAATGAGGCTAAAGATCAATTACTCTATCAAAGACCCCATTTCCATAGATTTTAGATTGATCTATCCCTATGGGGAGTCTCACTAGATTACTGTCAGCTTAGCCGGCTTAAGCGTCTGTCACTCCTACTAAAAGCTGTAAAGGGGTAATTAACTATGGTGCGCGCTCGGCTGCAATTTAGCGTGAACCCCCAGGGAGTTAGGCCAATCTAAATCTTAATCCCTGGATCGATCTAAATCTCTGGGAATACACCCCAAGTGAAAAGTTATTCATTTCGGTCTTAGGATTTACAGGTCTTAAATATCTACCTAGCCTTTTTGTCCTGATACACACTCTGTTCATCGGTAAGCCAAGGGCTCTAGCAACATTAGCCTTCCATGAAATGTAAGAATAAAAATACTTTTTAAGGCAGATATAGGATTGCAAAAATCAGTTAAAAGAAAAAAAAATAGAAAAAATAAATTTAGTTGTTGGCTCCTACTGCACATGTACAATAACATTAACTCCACCGTTTTCTAGATAGTATACAAAGAGTGCGCCCTATGACAACAAATCCTAGCTGTAGTCCAATTGGGCTTAAATCGAAAGAGTCTAACCCTGTTAAGTACACATCACAATGAAGCATTTGGAAAGCGGGTTGCAACTTTACCTGAGACTTCGACGGAGACTGCGTGCTACAAAATATCTCAATTTCTCCATCTTCTCCTCTACGCACGGCTCTAGCCACATGCGTCTCCAGATAGAAATGTTCCTGTCCCCCTCCTTTGATCTCCCCCTCTAAGACGTGGTCAGCCTGCTCAAAGCCACGTTCTACATCGCCTGACTTGATGAGGGCTTTCGCTTCGTGTGGGTAGTAGGACTCTTCGACAATTGCTTCCTATAAATTGGCCGTCTGTTAATATTTAAACCCTTATTACAAACCGTACCTTCCCTTGGCAAAATATCAGACCTGCTGCAAATTTGCAGCAAATTTGCTGCAAACTGCAATTGATCCCCTCTTGCAAATTTGCAGTAAATTTGCAAACTCCTGCAAACTCGTTGCCGCAAACTTTGAGTTTGCAACAATTTTGTTGCAATATTGCTCCGATTTTTTCATTTTGCTAAGGGTTATGCTAATTGATGAAAAACTACTTTATTAAAATTCAAAAAGTAGACATGTTTTCACTCTGTTTTTGATACCACTACAAAATCCAAAGAAACATTCTATAGCCATAAAGTTAAACTCTTATTACTTCCATGATATGTTACCTGTATTGTGAACACTGTTGGAAGGTCTTCGTACTCAATTTTTACGGCATTCGCTGCTCTCTGAGCATGCGTCTTAGTGTCAGCCACCAAGGCACCTATCACCTGGCCGTAACACGTCACCTACAATATTGATGTGCATATTTATGTGAATAGGAAGTAGATTTTAAATGGGAGGGGGACTGATAAGAAAGAAAACTAATTTCTGTGACTCTGACTAATATCATTGCAAGTGTCTGTAAAATATAGCCCCTCCTTGATTCTACATGTGCATAGCAGTGTAAATAAATTTCAACTTAATACAAAGATCACAATGAAGAAATTACAATAAAACACATACATTAAATAACTAAAAAATATGTACATAACAATGCTGCCTACACTCTTTTGCGTACAGTACTAGGCGTGTTCCAACCATGACAATACATGGTGACGTTTAATTACCACTCAGCAGAACACCAATCATCCAACATATGAGGGCGCCACTCACACCAAGACGAGACAACACAAAGTAAACAAGACAAACAACATAAACAAATGAAACAAAACAAAAAATAAATTTGCCGACGACACTGTCCGCAACAACCTATTAATCCAAATAAAAAAGACACATTGTTGTGAAATACGTACACTCCATTCCCAAATTAAGTAGACGTTTCAGCAATTTACCGGTTACATGTACAAGTAAACCAATACAGTACCTCCTTTGAAGCAAATATCTCCTCCCCAACTGTCAGAACTCTCTTTATATTGGAACCAGGTACATCCTCGTGGCCAAAGAATGCCTCCACTCCAGGCAAAGCAAGTGCTTCTCTAGTGTCAATGGAGAGGATCTTGGCGTGGGCTCTGGTGCTGGTTACCAATGCCAAGTGCAGCTCACCTAATCAAATGTGGAAAAGAGATGGATGGACGAACGAACGGACAGACGGACAGACAGACCGATAGATAAATATACTAGAAGATGCATAGATACCTTGTACCGGTAAATAACAGGGGATCAAAATAAACGTGTTGCTGATCCACAGTTGAGTCAAAATGATAAAAATAATCTTCAAATGCTGAAAAAAAACACACTGGTTAAAAAACCGAAAGCTTCAAAAAGTACCGTCAATCAGTGGCATGTCGTCACAATACTGAGCCTCTCCGGTGGCGTGTTGCAAGCTCGCCCTGTGCTGCAATGGGCGTCCAAAGGCGTCGTGTTTTGGCTGGTCAGGAGAGACCTCTTCAAACACTTGTGTACCTCGGCTGATGCTCCGTGTCAGACTGGGAAGTGTCAGCGTGTGCCGGGGTGGAACTGTTGCATCTTCCATCCCAGACTAAAAGGTACAATGAATTTGGGTTGTAAATTTGAATTTGAATTGCTTTCGAAATCTTTTTATTTACCCAACTAACTGCGTAGAACATATTTTGCCCTTTAACTAAATTTCTTTTCAAACTAGTTTCTTTACAATTTTGTAAAGACGATTTTGTACATGTAGGTAAGAAATTGTGAATGTACCCCTTTACGCAATTCTAATTGCACCCTGTGGAAAAACTTGAAAAAGAAACTGCAAGCCAGTGCTCTCTTGTAGGGCATCTGACCACCAATGCCCTCTGGTGGTGAATGGAAGTCTTCCGCCAGCCACTGGACTACATCTGATGTCAGCTGGTCTTCCCATTTTCTGAAAATATAACCGGTTATTCTAACACAATTTAGTTTGCAGTCAATCGGACACAAGAAAAGGAAAATTAGCAAGAAACAAGATTATAACTAGAAAACAAGACGGCCATATCTACATAGACTAAATAAAGGTCAGTGGCAAATTCAAATAGGTCCTTTCAAAAAAGATGATTAGAAGAAAAAACGCTTGTAAAGATTTCTGACGTTTTCACCTCAACGTCAAATACAGTTAACCTGAAATTTATAACAAAATTTATACAGCCTTGGTCATGATATACATTTCTATATTTCTAATGAAAAGAAAACGCGTCTAATGTACATGTTGTTACCAGTTTATTTTAACATGAAAGAGTAGCATTAAATTACAAAACTACCAAACATACCCCAAAACACAAAATGTGAAATACGTTCATGAAAAACTACTACTAGTCTGTCGCATATCTAATCGTAGTTATTCATAGGTAAATTAAGAAACCACGCCAGTATACCTCCCCACACATTTCCTTGCTGTTGTTATGGCCAACGAAGATGTTTCAGACATGCCACCAAAGGCAATTTGCATTTCTTTAATAATATTGGCTCCATCTTCAAACTGAACTCTCATCCCAGCGTTCACTATTGCTGTTGCATTTTCTCTGCGCTGTGCCTGCTTGTATCCGAACACAAATTCATTCTGGAAAAAAATTTTAATCGTATTTTAATTTTACCTTAAAATTTCCACCTTTAAAATTCACATCACTCACTATTTACTGTAATTAAAAAACAACATTCACACTGACAAAATAAGGAAACACACCCTTGTGTATCATATTGTATTATTGCAAACGGCAAACTAGGAAAAACAATCAAATTACATCTTTATACCTTGATAGGGCAAAAATATAGCTAACCTTTTTGGAAAAAGGGATGAAAACAGACAAAACAATCTCATCCGGTTTAATATTCCAATTTCCGCGTCTGGTGTAAAAAGAGTTGTCCAAAAAAGCATTTCTCTGGCCACCCTCTAAAAATACAAAATTAATTACGTACATTAAAATATGCATTGGCAAATATACAGTGTGGTCATGCACAGAAGCAAAATTCTTAAGGATAGAAGATTTATCTGTTATCCAATAGCAGCAAATAAGGAGATTTTGGCGAAGGGTAGAAATATCCTTAAAGTACTACGTAACTGGAAAAGGCAGAACTCATCAATATTTTTAAATTGTTGGCGTTCACTAAAAACATAGAACGTTTCTCTTCAAATGACAGTATTTATGTCAAAAGTGGTCAATATATATATATATATACCATAACTGAAAATGTAGCCGAGCAAAAAGATCGTCTTTAGCATGAAACCATAAGTTTCTTGTGTACGTTGGTATGGGGAGAGATTGCAATTCATGTACCTTGCGATATCAGGGTTATCGTGGATCCCGTAGCCATCAGGAGAGGGACGAGGTCGGAATTGTGATGTGTCCACAAAATATTCCCGGCCAAAGACTGAAATCAAATTGGTTTTCAAGTGTAACGTTGGTTTTTATATATGAAATAGGACAAGTAGTCGGCTTCAGGGGCGGATTTAGGCCGTCTTCTGGGTCTTCCGGAAGACGGTCAGATTTTCAAGTTTACATTGACGGGTATCTATTTTTTTCTGTCGGAAGACGGTCAAAAATTGGAAGTTGGCTCAACAAAGATAATTTGGAAGACTGTCAGAAAATATCTCTGGATCCGCCCCTGGGCTTACATATCTTTCACTGGAAATAATTTTACTGGTAAAAAAAAGAACCCATCTTGTTTCCGGTGTTCTTGCAATACATAGTATTGTTTCTTTCTGCGGCTTATCTGATATAGTTTGCGACAGTTTTTTTTTTAATGTTATACAATATAAATCGAAAAACAAACATTTGGGAGACGCACGGCTACATTACGAATTTGATGTCCTGCAATCCCATTAATAATTCCCCGCATGGCTACCAAGGTCTTGTATTTGTATTCTGCAAAGACATTGGTTTTGATTACAATATTTCAGACAAAATGAAGTTGAAAATAGTATACCCAGGCCAGTGTTTTCACGCAGGTCATTAAACGGTATAAAAGCCTAATATATGATGTTAATTTTTAATCATAACATTTAGTCCTAAGGCAGATTCAAGTTGACCATTTCTTCGAAGTAGAATTTAAAACAGTTGAATGAAAGGTTTCATAGAATACTGTATTAAGAGAAAAACACTGTATTTCATAATGTATTGTCTACCTGTTGTATTCTTGATGGTTTCAGTCAAAATCTCGCCTAATCTCGCAAGGGTAACTGCGCCACCAATATGGATCCCTGTGTCATCCACTGCGACTTCATGTAATTCTGGCACGTGTGTCGCAGCAATCATAACTTGGACATGTGCTTTTCTGTATTTTGTATCCAACCCTGGGTTAAAAGAACAATATCCATACACAAACAACTGTTTGAAATGCAAAAATGCTAACAAACGTACTCTATACCATGGCCAAAGATTGATATATTACTAGAAATTAACATATATCTTTCAGAAAAAATGTATTCACCTTTCTGTGCTGTGACTCTGTGATGAAATCTGAGCAAGTCCCCGACAAGTACCTTTCACGGCATTCAAGATACTTTTAAGCATTTAAAAATACTCCGACCTTTTAAGTTAAAACTGCTGGCTCCATTGTGTGATAGCTAGGATTTTCATGTGCATAGTTTTGGAAAACCCTTCCAAAACACATGACTTATTTACCAGACATGAGTGGAGACAGATCATCTGTATGCCACGTGCGTTTAGCAGAGGGCACTTCGCAGAGTTACAAGGGAGCTTACACAAATTTTGGCCTTAACAATCTTAGCTTACACAATAATTTGGCTTACACAATTTTTTGGCTTACTCAGTTTTGGCTTACGGTTGGCCTCTTTGCAACCCCACAATTTGAAATGTGTGCACTATTTGTCTGGAATTATAATTTAAATGTTGATACTTCTGGCGCACACTAAGTTTATATAATCTATCAACATTATCAATGTTTATCAGTAATACGCTTTATTTCTTTTTATTAATGCGACTTCCAATAAAAGCGGCCATCATCGGCCAAATTTCAAACATCACACTTGTGTCTGTTACATTACTAACGCGGACATATCCTAATTCTTACATCAACTTAGATCAAGGAGACATAAAGGGTTTTATACCGGGTAGAAATAATTGGTTTTATTTGATAGTAAAACAAAGAGGTCTAGTGAGAGCTTTTGCATAAAATTTATGACACGCCTTCTGTTAGAGAGTGCAACAAATTATGCCCTTCACAAAGGCACATTGTAATAGACGCGACCTACGACAAAGGAGAACATTTGATAACAATGCCGTCAACACCATCTACGTTTTTCCTCTTTGCCCACATATATATAGAAGGCCATAGGTATATCAAAACGAGTTTATCGATTCTCTATCATGGGGCCTACTGGAATACATTAAAATACAACCCTCTTTAACTTAGACAACTCTCTTTGCAAAACACAAAAATGTAACAAGATATGTGATATAGGGATGGAATAGAATTTTAATCACCTACCAACAGCTGTGTTTCCAATAACAATCCTAGCACTGGGATATTTGGATTTCAGTTCCAGAAGATCCTTCAAGAACACAGGCCGTAACCAGGTAACCCTCTCACTCTTGAACGTTAGAAACTTTGTCCCGAATGCATTCGAAATCTGCAAAGATAAAAGTAAAAAGGCAAAATGGTCCAATTGTGCAAGATTTAATTTTATTTTGCACAACGGAACGTTTTAACATTGTTCGTCACAGAGTTGAATTAACTAAACACGACCGATGAAATGTAAATTTAATATATCTCAATAAACATTTTTGGGCTTACTTTTAATTCCGGGGGGAATATTGGTTCTTGAGTCGTATCGACTGGCACAAAGTCGCATGGTTCAGCGGCATCAAGAAAATGCTCTTCGTTACTTGTCTGGTTTTTGCAACATTTGGTTCCCATACAGCAGGGTTCGTCTTTGCTGAAAGTCTTGAATCCTTCAAGGATAGGTCTGTAGCCAGTGCATCTGCAAAGGTTTCCTAAAAGGATCGACATTTTAAAACCGTAGCTTAATGTTCAGTTACATATTCATGGCGAAAGCGAAGGCATGACCAAGAACTGTGTGACTAAATGGCATGGATATTCCAATGAGCTGGTCCATAAGTACACATATATCTCAAGAGTCACTTATCAAGAGAAAGAAGAGAAAGTACCTGTATAATATGCATCTTCAATAACAACTTCAATGCTAACATGTATACAAAACGTATCCACACGCTTTGCGTACAATGCAATGAACATCAGATATTCAAGCTATTCCATTTTTTTTAATTTATAACTGTTGTGCACTATGTCGCGGCTGTTCAAGGATTGTAATACGTGGTTTTTATGTCTCCTCATTAACCCAAGTGAAACTATAAATAAAGGACATTCACAAATATGGTGTTCGAAATTTGACCGGTGATGGCTGCTTTTATTGAAAGGTCTCTCTAGTAAAAGAATAGTGTAAAGTTATTATATAGCATTAGATAATGTTGAGTAAATTAAAATAACGTAATGTTATTGCATAAATATTAAATATCTAAACAAATAGTGCACATATTTTCATTCGTGGGGTTGCAAAGAAACCTGATTTAATCGGTACCTTGGAATATGTTTTCCACTTCCTCTTCTGTTGGTTTTGGCTTATATCTTAGTAACGTATACATTGACATCACCATTCCTGGAGTGCAGAAACCACACTGTGTGCCGTGGGACTTGGCTATTATCTCCTAAGATGGCAAATGATATCATCATTAAAATAATGTGCATTCAGTTCAGTTTATTTCATTAAAGTCTCACCCATAAAGATAAAAAATAAAAACAATAAGAGTTAAAACAGTCATTACAACAAGGCAGTTCTATAGAGAACTATGAGAGAGTAAAAACTAATTACAGTTTAAATACATAAAATCTCTTCTTTATCCTAAGAAAAGGCTACAGGCTTTGGCAGTGCTAAAAATCATTTTCGGATCGTCAATCAGGAAAAGAAATTTGCTTTGTTCATCCAATAAATCAAAATCCGGCTTAAAGCATTTAGCAGTTCTCATTAAATCAGTACGATGATCATTAAAAAATGGACAATTTTAATTAAAATTAAGAAATGAATCTCATCCTCAACACAACCTGATTCACAGTGTACACACGTTCTCTCCAGGATTTGAAGTTTTTCATACCGTCCAGTTTCTATTCTGAGTGGGGCCACCCCACATCTCAGTTTAGCCAATGCCCGCCGATCCTTGAGCGATAAAGTTGGTTTCTTAACGTATTCACTAACTACCAAGTCTTGCTTAAACAATCTGAATAGCCTAAGCTTATTTCCACCTCCATTTCTGCGTGGGGTATCATCCCATAGTTTCGCCCACCAATCGGAATGACATTCAAAAGCTACACTCTCCCTAACACAATTCAGTATGCTAGTCTTGGGTATATCATTGTCAGTTAAGTACAGATGGCTTACTCCCAGATCACTAAATTTACCTTTAACCCTAGTTATCGAATTTTTCTTTCCATTGTTTGATACACGTAAACTCCATAAAAACACCTTTTTAGTTAACCTATTACAATCCATATTAACTAATCTACACCAAAAATTTGTCACATTAATTAACTGCTTTTCAAAAGGCGAAGTCCATCCCATTTCAGAACGGATGGCAGCGGCTGGCGCGTACCTACCCACGCCCAAAAAATACCTGCAAGCTCTACTGAAAACAGCATTAATTTGACTAAATTCCTGGATTCCCCATATAGCAGAACCATATTCTAACACAGTAGCTACAAGTGCATTGTATAATTTCGTAAAGCATGCATAGGGCATGCCCCCTTGCATTTTGCAATCAGAAGACCTAGAGCTCTGCTTGCAGACTTAGCTATACATGATACCGTCTTATTCGCACCAAAGTGCTCAAAATACCACATACCCAAGTATTTATATTTTTCAACAATATTTACTATAAAATGCCCACATTTAAAAACATAATTTGTCCTAGGTATTTTTGGTGACCTAAAATGAACTACCTAGGTCTTGTCCTCATTCAGAGTCAACTGCCATTTATAACACCACTTGTGCACTACATCAAGCATTGACTGTAAATCCCTCTCATTCTTGGCCAAAAGCACAACCTCATCTGCATAAAGGAGCGAACAAATCAGCTCATCATTTACATTAATGCCCTTACCCAGAGCTTTAAGATCATGTACCATATCATTAATATAAATGTCAAAGAGTAAAGGTGACAGCAAGCACCTCTGTTTTACTCCAGTTTCAATGTCAAAGAAACCTGTTTTATAGTTATTTACCCTAACATAGCACTTTGGGTTATCACATAGAACTTGGAGGGAATTCATAAAATTTCCGCATATTCCTAGTTTAAATAATGTATACCATAAAAGAGACCTATTAATTCTGTCGAATGCTTTTCTTGCAACGATGTAACACGCATATATGCTCTGCTTTTGCTTTAAACTATTTTCTATAAGACTAGACATTACATACATGTGATCTAAACACCCACGGTCTTGTCTAAAACCATTTTGCTCGTCAACTATTATTTCATTATCTTAGGCCCACTTCGATAATCTCCTGTTCAGAATAAATGTGTATATCTTATATAATGATAATGTTATTCCTCTATATTCTAGTGGATCGCATAAATTAACACCATTACCTTTAGGTATAGGATTAATGACGGACCTACATGTAAGCCAATCTTAAATCTTAAGGACAACAGAATTAGCAAAACAGTACTTAAATAGGTTATACAAACATTTAATAGTTGTATTGTAGCTTTCCAGAAATACATACAGCTTTACCCCGCACTGTGCTTCAAGTAAGGCAACTATCTGCAACGATGTTTTATTAAAGATCTCAGGTATAATTCCAAGATTTATTACTTGCTTATCGCATGTAACTGTTTACAGTTGCCATATGATATTTCAAAAAGCATTATATACAACTTCAATTTGACCATACCGGTACGGTTGTTTTTGAATGAAAGATGTAGCAGAGATGATTTTTTTATTATTATTCATAGTACATGTATGTCTTCTACCTTTTCACACCATACCTGAACTGGGTGTAGCCTCGTTTTCGTACTACCAATCCCCTCCACTGTAGTGACAGCGAGGCCATGGAGAGAGCATATTGGAACAATACACGCATTGGATGCATAATGACAAGTCAACAGTTAGGGAAAATAAATCTGTATAAAATCAACTTATCATAAAGGTTTCATAGGAAAGACCCATGGAAATAACAGTAACGTGTAAGGATACATTATTTCGTCCTGTTCCTGGTCGTACTTTGATATCATCACTGTGCATGCACCGCATCCTCCTTCTCCACAGCCAAGTTTTGTGCCAGGGAGACGCACTGCGACGTGGAGTTAAGGATACATAAATATTTGTAGCAAGGAAAAGAGAGATACGAGAAAGGGCACATTCCCAGTGACACGATCTAGACCGATTCAACTCTGTGGGGGTCTCTCGCTGAGTGCCGTCAGCTTAACTGAATGAGATCGTCATGGTTTCGCAAACGACGAAGTGCGATGAGTACAATTTCACGCTATGTTATAACTTTATGCGCTGATGGTTTCGTATGTTGCACGTCCAAAAGGATACGTATTTTACGCAGATACTGCAGAAGTGTCGTCTCCGGGTCGGCATTCTTTTCTATGATCTAAAAGTTATGACGTCAGATGTTCATGTTATTGAACAATTTTTCACACTGGATTTTGCGAAAAGATGTTTATTTAACGAAATCTGCCTCCTGTATTTTATCTGTTATCAAGGTAGCTCTCGTATTTAGGAGTGTGAGAAATTAATTATTTGAATTAGGTTATAGATATGTTGCTTCTTTAAGCAGTGTTACTGGTACCCTCTACCAGGGCCGTAGTTTTTATTGTGGACATTTTATGCTGACTGAGAGCCAAAATGACTGTCTATTTATCTAGAGACATATCTGTGAATATCTGTGAAAAATCAATCTGTTGCCCTGGTAAAGGGTATGTTACTGATATGTATATAACATAAATGCCTACATCACGTACGCATTGCACCCTTATGCAAAAAAAAAAAAAACGTTCTGTAGAAATTGCCATTCTGTGCAGTAGGGGAGACCGGGGCTAGTTGGACCCCGGGGTAAGTTGCCCCCGCGGCAATTTATGAAAAAGTAACTACGAGGTAAAAAAAATTGGCCACTTGCTCTTGTAAAGTGACCGTAGCCTACAATGCCAAGGAAGTGTCGGACGTTTTACTTAAGCGGTGAGTCCAAATAAACCACCCTGAGCTTCAGAGCTCACTTGACACTAACCTTTTCACTGTAGCCTATCTCCATCGTGTCAAGTAACCTCTGACGAAAATAGTTTGACTTAGTTTATATAAGCCAATCGAATCCAAGTTTCAAAATTTTTCACCAAAGTTTGGTGAAAACGCTGATTGGTTGACCGTCAATCGGCAATCCTCGGCTGATTCCGCAAGCTCCATACTNCAGGGTTACCACTTAATATGGAATATTTTTTATCATTGTTATTTTTGAGTGCTGATTAATTTTTTTTTGGCTTGAGTCATTAAAAAAGTATGTCACTGAGTGATAATAACATCCAGTCTTCTGTTGTGAGATATTTTGGTCAATAATATTAAATCTGACATAAGATGCCATTCAAAAGAAAGGAACACCCCCAGAAAACCATATCAACAGTTTGATGTCAGTATAAACTTTAAGATAAGATATTAAAGAAAATGATAGCCTCCGGACAGTGATATGTTACACAGTCAAAGAACTCACTACAGTAAATCATGAAAAGTCAGTAATTGCGGGTATGACCTCCAGCAGCCGCTTGCAGCGCCCTCATCCTACA
>NW_019775477.1:0-16731 GCF_001039355.2 Lingula anatina | reverse complement strand
ATTATCTACTGAGGGATGATGTATTTTGCGTGCTGCCCACAGGTTACGGCAAGTCCCTGATATTCAGCCTTATCTTTGATTGGTCCGGAGTTGAACAAAGCGCGCTTTGACTCGTTTGCGTTCATTGGCTAGATCGTTCAATGAGTCATTGAGTGCGGGCTTTAAATTTGATTGGCGGGCGGCGGGGGCAATCGAATGTGGTCAGAGGTAACTTGACACGATGAAGATAGGCTATTGTGAAGAGGTTAGTGTCAAGTTATCTCTGAAGCTCAGGGTGACTGTATGCCGCTGTGACAAGAATGATAGTGAATGTCATACTTCTTGTTTCTTTTTCAGCATCATCATGCATATACCCAACATGTGTAACAAGACAGAGGGTCGTAGGTCAGCAAAGTGAGTGAAAGGTCACGACAATACAATGACCACCACGCTGACCAAGGGTCCAATTCCGGCCCACCACACCAGGGACCCCTCTATGAAAAATTACAGCTCGCCACGCCCTGCCCCCAGGGTCAAGCCAGAAGCCTCAGAGTCTTACAAAAAGCACCTGGGAACGGTGGGGGCGTGGTTCGATCAGAAGGCCAATAAAAGTTATAACTCACCACGACCCCCAGGGCGCTGCCCGTCGCCGGAATCCAAAATGCTCCGACAAGACCACGAGACGGGGCACATGGGGGATCTTTTGGGGAAATCGGCCAATTTTCCAAGTTCTGGCCCCAGGGAGCATACGCCTGTCCCCAGGGTAAAGCCTGAAGCGCACGACATTGCCGAGCATCACAAGGGAGGGAATATGTCAAATCTGATGCATAAATATGGAAAGCTCCCTCTGTCGGCAAGATCTCCACCTAGAGTTAAACCCGAAGCTGAAGAGACGGCTGAAAACCACAAAGGAAAAGGAATGTCAAATTTGCTGCACAGTTACGGGAGACTCCCCCTGTCTGCACGCGCACCACCGCGCGTGAAACCGGAAGCTGAAGAAAATGCGGCATTAGACAAAGGGGGGCGAATGTCAAATTTGCTACATCGATACGGAAAAAATCAGCGAACGCCCCGCCCCGTCCCACGTGTGAAACCCGAAGCAGAAGAAACTGCTTGGAATGCTACAGGCCACAGCGCACAGAGGCTGTTACAACCACAGCTTCCAACCCCCCGGAGACCCAGGACTAGTACAGAGGCAACGTGGGGAGGGTATTCGCGTGGAGGAACTGACAGATCTGACCGATCACACAGAAGATCGTCGACTGTTGTTTGGTGAAATAACGTTGATATAAATTTGTGCAAAAATAATTTAAATCGATTACATGGACAGTGCATTGTTTCAAGAGAGCATCCACGCTAATTTGTAAAAAATCTGTATATTCCTTTATATGCATTTATTATTCTCATTATTTAATTCATCATTCATTGAGAAGGGCTCAAAGTTTTACTTGTTGTGGGAAACGTTAATTATTATAGATCAAACTTCATATCTTTTTTATTGTTTGATTGAAATTTGGTTTTTTATTATTAGTCTTTATAGTGGAATGGATATCTCTGATGTTATTCTGTTTAAATTCTTATTTGTCTTGTTAGAGACGTCAAGCATTATTTAACTACATTGGAAATTTTACATTTGAATTAATGTTTGATTTTATTAAACCTGTGATCCGTTTTTTTAATGAAGTATAGCATAGGCGTGTTATGCTATATTCCTATGCTTTGATTGTCTAATGAAATTAATTGCTCTCCCTTTATAACTATTTACTTACCTCAAAGGGAAATGTTTTATACACGTAATATATATTTTTCTTGTGATTTTAGAAATATATTTTTTAATTAATAGATGTGATATGTAAAGTAAGAGCAAGATTTCAGACCCACCAAGTGTCACTGCCAGACTGAGAGACAAAGACCCCATTCCCAGAGATTAGATCGATCCAAACTAGATCGACCTAACTCCCTGGGGGTTCACGCTAAATAGCTGTCAGCCGAGCGGGCACGAAAGTTAATTACCCCCTTACAGCTTGTAGTAGGCGGGACGGACATTTAAGCCGGATTATCTGACAGTAATCTAGTGAGACTCCCCACGGGGATAGATCGATCTAAAATCTATGTGAATACGCCCAAAGTGTCAAAATATTGCAGTTATCAGGGTCTGAAAGGTGCGAAACAACGTTCTTTCATTCTGTTATGGGTGGCATTTGTTAAAAGGGTGCTTTTTTAAAGCCGTGACTTACTTATCTTTACACTCTTCAAGGCAAAGTAAGCAAACTATTGACCCGAAATGCACAAAGTAGATTGATTCCGATCCCGTTTATTTTCTTTTTTGTATCTTATCCTTTCTACCAGTACCATTCGAAATGCTGTGTCTTTTTATTGAATATTTACAGGACAAGTCATCTACATTATATTAGTTATTGAAATAAGTTCTGGTGAACGAAACTATTGGACATCTTTTGATCTCATTATTTTCAGCAGTACATTTTTTCAACTTTCAGCCACTTTTCTCTTAAAAGAGAAATTGAATATTTTAAATATGACGCTTTTATGTCATATATTGATAAAAAAAAAACAACGAAAACTGCTTTATTTCGATATGAATAATTAACCCCTATGCCGGCAGATAGTGTTATTTTACATATAATTTATTATATGGAACATTCTGCGCATTCGATAATAAATGTTTTTATATATGATTTAACCCATGTTATTACTTCAAAGCAATTGCATATAAATAAGTAAAACAACAACAATAATAATGATAGTAATAATCAGTGGCGTATTTGGAAGGGGGGGGCTCAGGGGGCTCCTGACCCCCCTTTGATTTCTGGTCCCCTCTTGAAATTAGAATTTTGAGTTGCTGAATCATAGTTCTAAACCGTACCAAATGGCACCGTTCGCCCTCTAAAATACCAATTTTCAGGCACCCCACGCCAAGTGTGTGTGTGGGGGGGGGGGGGGGGGGGGGGGGGGGGGCTGCCGCCCTAAACCCCCTGCCGCCCTAGTAGAGGGTGACAAAGAACCCCAAAAGGTCCAATGACACTGCCATTAATGAACGAACTATCAGAACCCGTTTAAGGGAGTGAGGCATCTGTTCGAGACACCAGGCAGTGCCAACACAGAGCAGCTCGTATGACGTTGACAACCCATCACAGACGCTGAACACGTCAAGAACGGTCGCTAGTTGCCTAAAACAAAATTCATATTTACAGTCACGTGGGGTAGCCCGTAGTTATTTATTGATTATCGTGTGCTACAGCACTTGAGAATTTTTTTAATCGAAAGCTAGTAACAATATGATGGATGGCATTGCCCAATTCACGTACGGGGACAGAGCGCACAGCAAAGCAAGATTATCTTGCGACTCGGAGTTGTCAGAATTGCTACCGATTTGATGGTTTTAGGAGGCATATGAACACTCGCAGTAAATATGTTAACAATTAATAAATTTCACTTGAAGTTTTATGTATCATTACGACCACGTGCACGTGGATGCTCAGAAAAGCGCAAGAGCTGCACGAACAACGTGTATTAATCAGCAGTAAATTTAAGCCATACGGAGGGTGTGCGCAACTGCACGGAGATTGAGCACCCGATTTTTATCCGATTATATTTGACATCAATTGCACGTTCATGCGGGAGAACTGATAAAGCCCCAATATATGATTTAAACATCTTTGCCTTAGCCCGTATTCACTCATGATGCTACAAAAACCGCAATGAAAAATGCATAGGATGTTATCTTGCGGCGGCTCTATCGCCCCCAAAAACGAAATGAGAAGAGTATACGGATAATAAAAAATAAAAACTTATGTTTTAAACAGCGATATGAAACCTGTTTACACACATTGAATTCTAAAACCACTACGATTAATTTAAAACAAATAAGAATGAACGAATTCTAAAAGAGACATAAAATAAACTGTAAATCGCCTCACTTACTATTAGTTATCTAATTGGCACTTTTAAAAGCGTGCACTACCAAATCGGGGCCCTACATTCAGAAAACGTGTAAAGATTTGGTGCTTTACCTGAGACTGCTATACTTTAAAAGCCAACTACGCAAAGTCATGTGATAAAAATGAAGACAATAATTCATTGAGCACAAGAATATTTTTACATTTATAAGCTCTCTAACTACAAAAAAAAAAAAAAAAAAAAAATGCAATGTTACTTTTTTTTTTATAAAAACTACGTGTAGATGGATGTGATATTGGTCTTAGAGCGTTAAAAAATGAAATCGATGAGCAGTTGTTATACATATATATATATTTATATATATATATTCCTTGAGAATCGTACTTTAGTCGACTAAGATTAATGTCAGTTTTTGCTGAAGCTCCCGTCACACTTATTCGGAATCGGCAGGAATCAAACAGAATAGTGAGCCGGAATGAATAATTTTCAAAATTCGTACCACACTCGAGAAGAAAGTTCAAATTGACTTCAATACTTGTAAGAATACCGTTGGATTAATGCGCTTGAATCCGCCTGGAATGATTCGTGCACATTTCGGGTGTATTAGCTCTCAAATGCAGCTCGAATGTAGTTAGAAAACTAGGAATATCGATAATGCTGTCAGAATGCAGTCAGAATATTTAGAATACACTTCGAATGCCGTGCAACCTAAGACAAAAAATATTTGCCGTAACCGACAAATAATAATAAAAATAAAAATAAATCAATAAGCGGATCATCTTTCATTAATCCAAACGCTAGAAACCATTTTTTCAATTTATTTTCTAATATTGTATTTTATATCAGAACAGTCCACTGTCCTCATCTGAAAGTCTGCAAAGGTCCCAAAATGGGAATACCAACACCTATGATAATCTAATTTGGCGCACTGCACGTAGTGCAACGTTTGGTCATACCAGTGATCATGATTTCGAAGCAAAAAATAAGTAAATAAATAAATAAAAATAATAATAATCAAATAAAAAAAAATAAAAACACAATTTCTCAAAATCTATTGATTGAAGTGATTCAACGTAACAGAATTCAGTTTTGTATTGAAATTCAACACAACTACACTTAGCATGGTGTGCTAGGAACAAGATCATGACGAGGAGTTATCTGCGCAGTTTCATATTTGATGTTTTCTGCTCTTTGCAGTAACAGTAGGGTCTGAGATGTGGGAAATCATCCATTATGCAGTGCGGTTGCTCGCCATACATGTTTATTCTACTGATGGAGCTATAAGCGCAATTAAAGGTTTTTTCTTTTGTGCTTTGATAAACCGTAGCCTCGAAACGCCCAAGCCCTGGTTGAGTTTCTATGGTAACTTGATAGAACACGCAATCTTCTGCGAAAATCCTCTCCTCGATGGAAAATTGAGGCATTCGGCCATCTTGATCAGCAGATTTTTCAAATGTCAATACTTTCGCTTTATCTGGGGACATTTTTATCGCTGAAATTACTCGTCCTAAACTCAGACCTGAACATTTATCCCTCTCCTCACTGGTCATAGTGTTTATCGTTGTCACAACTTCGCGCGCAGCCTCAATGACATCCGGATCACTTGTGGTTAGTTTTTCCCATTCTTGACACGCGCACCAATGAGGCTCCACACCTGCATCTGCGCATGTCCGATTAAGGGGAATTTCTTTAAAAAGACTGATGCCGCGTTTTAGTTTCCCGCCTGTCTCAGTCTCTGAATGCTTATAATTCAGTATGTCTATAAATGTGGCATGTATATCAAACGGGGTTGTCAAACGCTGGGCATTGGTCACGAAATTTCTATAAGCCTCGGGATAAAGCTTTTGAAATTTCTCTGGAAAACGAAATGAAAAAAATGGTAAGCGTTCTTCCAGCTTTCCTTGAAAAGTCTCTCGCAATTTTCCATAGCGAACGCCATGATCTGACATTAAAATAAGCACAGTTGAGTCAAGATGGCCATCTTTTTCTAGGAATTTTAGAAACTCCACAAGTCCATCATCAGCGTTTTGCAGTATTCTGTACTCGACATTATGACTGTATTCGTTATAAAACCCGAGAACGAATTTTGGTTTGTCTGGGTACGCCACAAAAGCATCTTTGAGCCAGTTCAACTGGTTTAGATGGTTGGACATGGAACCAAGACAAAAGCTCTGAAACATGTTTGATATCTCCCTTTTTCTCAAGTAGAATACACGCATGTTGTGATCTGTAGGTATTTCATTGAACCCAAGCAATCTGTAATGAAAAGTCCCCAAGTTGGGTTCATCCTCAACCCACTGAGTGATATAGCCATGCTTTTTGAAATCCTTCCAAACAAATGGGAATCCATCAACAGACACAGCGCCAGGCCATCCGCGCCTGGATTCCGGAAGCTCTTCTTCAGTGAGGCCCGTAAGGATAGGGAGAAAAGCCTGTGTGGTACCGTCACCAACGATGTTGTATCCTTCGAGAACAGTTCCCTTCAGGTTCTTGGTGAAATACTGATAGGTCTTGGGCAGGTGGCGCATCCAAGTTAGACGAGAAACGCCATCGTAGCCTATCATCAGAACACTTAAACCCATAGCGTTCCTCCCTCTTGGCGTGCTGTTGGCACGTGCGAAAAGAGATGCGTTGTACGCTATCCCAGACACTAAGTTTGTGTAATTCTCTCCGGTGGTTGGACAGGTACAGTGTACTTCAGAAAAATCAAACTTTAACGGATCTCCATCAATGAAGTCTGTTTTACTTCCCAAGCGCACAGTGTAGTCATCAATACCCCGTTGTATTGGAATATATGAGCAAAGTATTTGGCCGTGTTTTTGGAGAGCATTTTGAGAAATGCGATATTTTCCATTTTCAACGAAGACCCAGTTCTTTTCTTTGCTGGTACACTGTACAGTTCGCGGTTCCAATCCAAAGGTCGTTATTTCTGGAGGAAATAGTTCAAGATGAGGCGGAACGCAAGCTTGGACGTTTGATTTATTAGCTGGCGCCATGGCAGTGAATTCGTCCAATAGCCAACTGGCACCGATGTAAATAACAATTAATAGTATTGCCGCACATATACGAAGGTAAAACTTCCTACATAATGCCGTTGGTATTCTGTTAGGTTGCATAAAGAATGATGCGAACTTCATGTCAACGCCAAGAAGCAAACCGCTGACTGCTTGTTAAAAATGTATGAAAGCGGCCTTGTGAAAGGCAAAACTTTATTTTCAGCGCTTTGTAAGAAATGAACAAGTTTGTGCTTCGATGCCTTTTTTATGGAGAAAATAAATGGCTCACCTTTGTTGCAGAATGTCTACAAGTAAATAAACTGTCCTGTTTGTTCGATCAAATTAGAATGTCTCTTTCCAAGAAAAATATATTATTCCGTTTTTCGTTTGCCGCTGCTCTCAGAAAGACCCTGATGACATGTTCTTGTTTCCTTTTCTGTACCGAGTGCTTTTCTGTCTCAAGTTTTGGATAATACGTCTGCTATATATTGGTCCCAGTAGATAATATAAATTCATCATTTACCTGTCCGACTTGGTCACGTGAGTGGCTATATGACTCTAGGTAAGGGGTCGTGACGTCAAGGGTGTCAAGGGTGTCCACCTGACCATGCCCAACAGGCTATGCCGACGAAATGTCGATTCCGAGAATAATTCATAAAGTCGTTGCTATTAATTACAACGAATCAATGTTATTTGACGATTAATAAATGATACTGTCTCAATCGTTCTGTGAAAGAGGGCATCCTCATTCACTGTTAGATGGCACCGCCTTCCTTCCCGGAACGTGGCACGCACACGGAAAGTTACACTCACTTATAACAGTATCGATTCACTGTGAACAGTCAGGACAGACAAAAATGATAGGTTGGTTTACGAGCTGAGATTCTCTTAAAACAGATTTAGTAGGCTTTTTTAAACTTTTCTTTTCTTTTTAATAATAGATGATGTTTAACGAACACTGCAGGTAGAAAGCAAGGTCGGTAGCAATTTTAATAAACGATTTTTTCGATTATGAAGAATGAGGTGCTAAAATCGATTTCACTAGGGTCGGGTCGGTCGTGCTCGTTAACCAACTAATCAAATTTCTCTTCTCACGCTGCTTTTTTCCACTGTAGGATTTCTGTTCTGAGAAATTCCCATAGGCTAGGATACGACACATAGCGGGCTTAAATGAATAAATTATAATACCTGCATACAGTACTAGTGGGTCGCATGAATATTAACCACAACATATGAACGAATATGAAGGGATCCTAAAACATACTTAGGCCTAGGATCCCGACCAAGATATCTTAGATCTTAGGCTCTATTCCCATAGATTTTAGATCGATCTATCCCCGCGGGGAGTCTCAGATTACTGTCAGATAATCCGACTTAAATGTCCGTCCCGCCTACTACAAGCTGTAAGGGGTAATTAACTTTCGTGTCCGCCCGGCTGACAGCTATTTAGCGTGAATCCCAGGGAGCTAGGTCGATCTAAAGTAGGTCGATCTAATCTATGGAAATGGGGTGTTAGCTCAGGCCCACTATTTAGTGTACTTTGAAAGACTCACCGAATTGGGACACAAGTAAGCTCAGCACTTGTGCTTCCTTTTAAAGGCACATTTGGGGCAAAGAAAGCCAAGATATGTAGTTACTCAGTGCGCATATTATTTTAAGTGTACCTTGAGTAAAAGAGCGAAAATGCCAGAATTAGCAATCTTCTATTTTCTCTTTAGCGTGGGTGTTCAAAACCCTTTAGCAAGGTCACGTTTAGTATAGCAAATTATTACCCTAAGTGTTATTGGTTGTGATAGTTGTCCGATTGAACGAAGCGAAAGCACAGTAGTGTTACAGGATATATTAGGTTTAAAATCACGTTTTATCTAAAAGTGTGTATTTTGTGCAAACTGTTACGGAATACTCTTCATTCAAGTCCCAGCAAACTCATATTCTTTCTACTTAAGCTGTTGGGTTTGATTTAATATGTACATCAGTTTCAATTCTCAAATTAAGAGCGCTAAAATGTTATCAAAGCAGTACGATTTTTTCTTTTTATGTGCATTAGCTAAAAGGGTTTGTTTTTCATTTGATGTAGGTCATCGTCATGGCGGTATTGCAGGTAGATATTCAAGGATTCAAGGTTAATTTGTAAAGATGTTGACAAATTCTTTTCTTGCTTTTTATTGTAGCAATTTATCAAAAAAAAAAAAAAAAAAAAAAACACTTAAAAAGAACTCATTTCGCCCCGCGCCCCACTGTGTTTCATCATATTAAAAGCTGTGAGTATTAACTAAGGCAGTTAAATGGAAATTTTGAATGTTATCAAGATAACCTCCTTGGCTGCGTACAATTAATCGCGCCTTATCAATAAATCATTCCAGTGAATGGATCCTTTTTATAATCAATATCCCCATGACGGAAGGAAGGAACATTAATACCAGTGCTACCCGGGTTAACATTACTCTGTCTGAAACTACTGGTAATTTGCTACTTATCTCCATTTCGGCCTCGTGACACCCTCATATCGTGCGCTTAATAGAACAATAATGGCTCCTCAATGGTCCAAATGAACAGACACTATGCTCGCTTGTTATTCGGTATTTTTTGGCTTACTCGTACATCTCGAAGTATGATATTTTAGTATAACTATATATATTTTTGCGGATAACCTTGGATAACGATATATTTTTGCGGATAACCTTTTCTGCCAGACAAGAATCAAAGTGATTAAGAGAAATCAGTTACCTTGCCAGAGGCCTCGGTCAGCAGAACAGGGTTTGGGAAAGATAACGGAAGGGTCACTCAGGAGGTTTGCAGTTTTATCTATCACTAAAATGGGTTTTGCTATTGTCATACATGTCACATGGAAATATCACATACAGTGCTTATGTGATTATATATTACAAAACAGTTGTCTACCAGACGCGTGCACATCATCTGCGCAACAACTTATGACATGCATGTACAGTATTGCAACTTGTCCCTTGTCTCTGTTTACCCATGTCTTGGCGGATTAGGTTACTATCTCCAGTGATTTACGTTGTCTGTATACATTGATAAAAAGACATCGATATGTATTGATAAAAAGACATTGATATGTAAAGGACAGAAAAAGAACCAAGGACACCTCATCTGGATCTAACTGGTGATAGACAGTGTCAAACGGAATCATACATTTTTCATTGCAAGGGACAACGAGAAATTCTTATTTGATCGAGAAAGAGCAAAAATGTCATTTTGAAACAAAGGTGAGACATTAACTTAAAAAAACAGCTTTAACGTCCTAATATTCCCTTTAGAAGAAACGGGTCAATCGGTCCATTTCTCAGAAATCGCTGCATTCTCGCGTTTGCCTTTCACAAAACCATTGGTAACTGATTCGCTGATGCTGACATGAAGTCATCTTTATTCTCTCTGCTGCTTTACAGAATACCGAAAGTTTTCTGTAGAAAGGTTTCCTTTCTCATGAGTCTCTCAATACTATGCATTATTGTGTATGTCGGTATCAGTTGGCTACATGACGAATCCTATAACCAGACCATAGCCAAGGTTCTCCCCGAGAAGACTCGCGTCTCAGCCTGCGTTTTGCCTGACCTGAAAATACTTGCACCAGGAATAATGTCGTTTATAACGAAAACTGATCGTGTGCAGTGTAGCCGTGCTGCAGAAACGAACTGGGTCTACGTTGAAAACGGAAAATATCGCATTTCTCGAAAGGCCCGCCAAAGACACACCAAAATACATTGTTTTTACGTCCCAATACTGCGAGGTATTGATGACTACACCGTGCGCTTGGGAAGTAAAACAGACTTCATTGATGGAGATCCGTTAAAGTTTGATTTTTCTGAAGTACACTGTACCTCTCCAACCACCGGAGAGAATTACACAAACTTAGTGTCTGGGATAGCGTACAATGCATCTCTTTTCGCACGTGCCAACAGCACGCCAAGGGGGAGGAACGCTATGGGTTTAAGTGTTCTGATGATAGGCTACGATGGCGTTTCTCGTCTAACTTGGATGCGCCACCTGCCAAAGACCTATCAGTATTTCACCAAGAACCTGAAGGGAACTGTTCTCGAAGGATACAACATCGTTGGTGACGGTACCACACAGGCTTTTCTCCCTATCCTTACGGGCCTCACTGAAGAGGAGCTTCCGGAATCCAGGCGCGGCAGGCCTGGCGCTGTGTCTGTTGATGGATTCCCATTTGTTTGGAAGGATTTCAAAAGGCATGGCTATATCACTCAGTGGGTTGAGGATGAACCCACCATTGGGACGTTTCATTATAGATTGCTTGGGTTTAATGAAACACCTACAGACTACAACATGCGTGTATTCTACTTGAGAAAAAGGGAGATGTCAAACATGTTTCAGAGCTTTTGTCTTGGTTCCATGTCCAACCATCTAAACCAGTTAAACTGGCTCAAAGATGCTTTTGTGGCGTACCCAGACAAACCAAAATTCGTCCTCGGGTTTCATAACGAATACAGCCACAATAGTCAGGACACAAGACTTCAAAACGCTGATGATGAACTTACCAAGTTTTTAAAGTACCTAGAAAAAGATGGCCATCTTGACTCAACTGTGCTTATTTTAATGTCAGATCACGGCTGTCGTTTTGGAAAATTGCGAGAGACCTTTCAAGGAAAGTTGGAAGAACGCTTGCCGTTCTTTTCATTTCGTTTTCCGGAGAAATTTCAAAAGCTTTATCCCGAAGCTTATAGAAATTTTCTAATCAATGCGAAACGCCTGACATCCCCGTTTGATATCCACGCCACTTTTATGGACATGTTGAATTATAAGCAGTCAGAAACTGAGGCAGACGGAAAACTAAAACGCGGCATCAGTCTATTTGAAGAGATTCCCCTTGAGCGGACATGCGCAGATGCGGGGATAGAGCCTCATTGGTGCGCGTGTCAAAAGTGGGAAAGACTTAACATTAGTGATCCGGATGTCACTGAGGCTTCGCACGAAGTTGTGTCAACAATCAACAAGATGACCAAAGAGAAAAGGGATAAATGTTCACGCCTGACATTAGGAAGAGTAATTTCCGCGATCAAAATGTCCCCAGATAATGCGAAAGTATTGACATTTGAGAAGTCCGCTGATCAAGATGGCCGAGTGCCCAAATTTTCTATCGAGGAAAAGGCTTTCGCAGGAAATGGCTTTTTCTATCAAGTTACCGTAGAAACTCAACCAGGGCTCGGACGTTTCGAGGCTACGGTTTACCAAAGTCACAAAGGAAAAACTTTCAATTGCAGTGACAGATCCATCAGTAGAATAAACGTGTATGGAGAGCAACCACACTGCATAATGAATGCTCTCCCACATCTCCGACCTTACTGTTACTGCAAATTGCAAAGGAAATCGTAAAACTGATTGGGTGCTCCTAATTTTGATCATAACGGATCATGTTATTGAAACTGCCGACAGAAGGTGTTTCCCGTAGAAGTTCTCGAACAGGAAGGGTGTTTGGGAAATCGCGATCTTTATTAAGTCTGGAACGTTCGTTTTATTCATGCCGTTAAGGTAGATCGGTCGTTACGTAATTTGACGATTTGCGCAATTTCAGCGCATCGTCAATCGTCTCTAACGACACTTCAGTCTGTTTTATCAATTTGAGGAAATAAAACAATTATCTATAAGATAAACACACATTATCAACTTGTCTGTAACTCTGTATGATCGATACAGATTTTCGACAACGTTTGTCGACTATGATTCCATACGACAACTGTAGCACGTTCATAGACTTGCCCTTCAAGAAATCGTCGGAATAGCTCCTTTTCCAATTTGAATTGGCACTAGAAAATGTATGACAGCTAAAGCTCACAAATTATGCACGTAGGTGCTATGTCATGTAAAGAATAAGTGTTGTAAATTCCAATCAAAGCGGCTGCGCACATTTTGAGGTAGAACGCCCTGAATGTGCTGCTGCAGTTTAGATATCGACGAAAACCGGAAGTGCGTCGTAACGCCACTCATTTGGACTTAGAGAAATTTGGACTGAGAAATATTTCGTAGCTTATACAAAAGTTCAGAAAATGGCCATAGGGTCTACAGCTTGAAGAAAATTCACTAATCAAAATTGAAACTGCGTTATATTATACAGAAAAATTGTGCACTTCTGACCTTGACTTGTCAGTGTAAACAAAGTGAACTGAACGCACCGCAAGCAAGCACGTGAATGCCGCATTTGATACTTTGTATCAGACGCTTCATTTTACTTGACAACACAGTGTTTACGATGTCACGTTCATGTTATATTCATAAATAAATAACAACGGCAATAAACTATTTTCATATGCATGAGTATTTCCCTTATTAGGCCTACTCTCTTCAATAATTTTGTTGTAAAGTTAATGGCTTACACCTTCGCATCAGTATGACAAATCTGAAAATAGCTGAGTATACTCACTTCAACTGTTAAACATATTGAAAGTTTTTAATGTACTTAGATGTCTCTCCACACACACACACACACACAAACACACACACAAAAAAAATTAACGATTTAGTNTTACAGAATTTCAATTTGTCTTTGTGTCTGATAGAGAGTATGTCACTGTTAAAGATCTGGCCCCCGTTTCACAAAAAAACTTAAGTCGGTTTCCCTGACTTAGGGCTTGGTTACCAACGTAATTAAGTCGTTACGTCACTAAGTCCCGTTTCACAAAGAATCTAAAAGGTCGCTTACGTCGTTTTTTTCTTAGCTGTAAGTCGACGATGTCAAGCCTCCTCGGGAGGAGACTTAAGTCGGCAAGCTCAACTAAAACTCGGTAAACGAGAGCATAAACAACAAAAATTTGAAAAGAACATACCTCCTTCAAGATATTGTGTTATAATATATCCTTGAATAGCACTGACATTTATGGAATATTAAAATAAAAAATAAAATTCCACTTTACCCAGCCGATCGCGTGTTTGTTTATGTTTTTGACCGCTAGACGTCCCTCAGTAGTGTTCCAAGACAAGCTAATGTTTAACTGTTGCTTTGAAGTTGTATTGAAGTTAAACTAATCAATAAAGTTCAAAAACAAACTTTGTTTGTGTTTTGGCTGACTTTTATCGTTGATAAACGATCGTTCTCGGCCGAAAGAGGCCATGAAACGTCATGTCTTGTGAAACTTTTGCAATTTTACACCTCCTTTTCTTGAAGAGTTTCTCGTGCGCGTCGACTACGGTAAGCACGCCAAGCTAAGACGTTAGATTCTTTGTGAAACACTCCAAGTCGACTTCAGCTAAGTCGACCTAGCTAGGCCACCCAGCTCGAGTAAGACGTCTACGGATTTAAGATTCTTTGTGAAACCGGGGCCTGCATTCCTTTAAGTTTTTGCTTGAGTAATTAAATAATATTTGTACTTTTTTCAGATACACTCCCAGGAGACGAGACAGCTGAAGATTGTAGCGGGAACGAACCAATGGAAGAGCAGTCTTGATGACCACAGAGATTAGTTAAAAAGGACACAAAGTAAATAATACAGAGACCTGTGAAGTAGTCTGACTGATTCTGTTAGGAGAGACTGAGTTGAGACAACAACAATCATTATTGCGTTGAGTAATAATACTCCCAGACCATAGCATAGACCACTGATCTCAAGTGAAGACAGTCATTATTGAAGCTAAGGATAATTCCCACTTTTTGATATCCAGCTAACTTTATCAGGTGATCCAAGCACACATTCCACGGTGTAAACTGTGCACAAACCTCTAGACTTTTCATTACATTGTATAGCCACAGCCAGCATAATGTTGGAGTTGGACCTAGAGTCCCAGCTTGTGTACTATGTCATTGTGATCCCTATTACTGTCATCATTGTGGCCTTGTATTCCTACATGGCCTGGTTTGGCAGGCAAATGTATGCTAGTAATGGGTAGTGGACAAGCCAAGGAAATAGGACAAGGGTTAAGTAAGGCAAAGTCAATTGATGTGAAGATAACATCGCGCAAGTCATTTGGTGTGGGTTTCACGAAAAAACTTATATTAAGAAAAATTGGTCTAAGTTTTTAAACCAGAAATCTAGTCTAGTTGAAGATAAATCCAGAGCAATCCACTTAAATAGTTTTTGTGTGAAACATTGTCCCTCTTGTTTTGAAATTGGGTGCAGTATTTCATATTACTACTGATTTTTCTTGGGTCACGGTGGTTTAAATTTTGGTTTCAAGAGTTTGGAACAATTTTCGGGCTCAAGTAATTTTGTGGAATGCCCTTGATTTATAGTCATTGTAAGTGGAATCTTTCTATCTTTGAAAAATTTTAAGATGGTGGTTTTTGAGTGAATCTTGTATTCAGTACAATGAAGAGTGTTGTGTCCTGTCCAATGAGTCCTAATCATCTTTTACCTTTTTATATATGCACTGAATAGTAATAAGTATGAAATAAGTTTTCAAATAAGAAAACCTATTCTTTATTTTATTCTAGTGAGACATATTGCCCAGGTTAATGCATTTCAGTTTGCAAGAAAAAGAAGTTCAAGATACGTTACACCAGCACCAAAGCACAAAAGTCTAACAGTACTGCATCTCGTGAAAAAAAGACATTAAATGATGTTACCACATTAATAACAACACCTGCCAGATCGACCGACTAAAGGTGCTTTTTTTTCTTTTGGTAAACTATGGAAGATAGCCAGGAATGAGTCATTGTAAGACATAGTAGTTCCACCTGAACATGTTTAATGTATTTTTGCCTATGGCTTGTAGAGAGTTCGTCACCAACCACTCGCTCGCTACTATGTATCATTCTACACATGTCTCTATAGTTAGACGTTATTACTTACAAATCCAGATTTTCTTTTTGTTAATATATGATATTTATCTATTTACTTTTGATGGTTAGATGGCCCTGTAAGATGGCCTAACGTGCCTGGTGCTTTTGTCGAATTTCATGTCGAAAAGATTATGGTTTGTAAGTGATGGTATTGGTTTTTTGTGTTTATAAAGAGCCACAGGTAGACATTTTTGAAAATTTTAATTGAAATACAAAAGTCGTTTCATGTGTAAAACCTATTCGAGCAGGATAGCAGAGATCTACATCGCTTTGTAAACGGTGAAACCATCCTGCGATGGGCTTCACCTTGCAAGATCTAATTTAAAACGTTGCATTCACTATTTATAGTACTAGCATTTCATTCGTTTTCTTATTCAAATATTCTGCAATACGGGCCTTTGATCAGCAGTATCAGAGATCGAATTCTACATGGTGTCATGGTCAGCAACCTCGGACATTTGGTATTGAACCAGATGTTAATGGGAAAAGGAATATTTCATTGACGTGTTGGTCACAGGTCCCCAACGTTCTACAAGCAGTCAAAACATTTTTATGTTCCTCCTTTTTTGTTTACTTCACTATGTGATATGATTTAGTTACAAGTTATAACTGGGCACCTTTGTTGTGGTATTATTATCACAAAATCTTAATTATGTAAATAAAATATCAGAAAATATGGCGAACTGTTTTCAGTATGTTACTTCTGCTATATTACGTTATCGGAAACACGATGTATTGGACGATAAATTTTGCTATTATAATGCGACACCTTGTTCAGGAGGTAAATGAACCTACCCTCAATATATTAATTCTATCCAAGTCTGTATATCATTAATGTAAATGTAAATCTAAAAACAGGTTTGAGAGGAAAGGAGAAATTGGAGGGAGCGACATTCAGGAAACCCTCGCTTCTGGACGGAAACGCAATCAAGATCGCATGTAAGACACGTTGGCTTTGATGTTGTAAACCAGTAGCGCTGGTTTTGTACCCGCTACTTCACCAGTCACGAGCACTATTGTTTTCGAGCTCTTGGTTGACGCATATATATATGTAAGCTTACTCTATCAATAACTCTCTTCGAAAAA
>NW_019775476.1:330055-349104 GCF_001039355.2 Lingula anatina | reverse complement strand
AATTATACCGAGTGAGAGAAAAAATACTTTAAGAAATTTAAAACCAGACACAAAGCGTAGGCACTGTCACAATGTATATGTTTATGGGACCCAAGGGCAGGAGGGTCCAAACGTTAATGTATTAATATTATGTCCTTTGGCAGTGAGGACAGACGTTCACTTGAATGTCATTTTCACAAACCACAGTTGGGACGTTTTCTTTTGACTTCTCCTTGGTGATTTTTCACCGGGTTGTGCCATAAAAAAGCCATCTATCACCGACTAAAAAAAGCTCATGGCGACCATCCTCAGTCACCACCTTATAATCGCTTTCTATGATATGGTTCCCTTCCAGCACATCGTCCAAATAATTACCTGTGAAAAAAATCGTCAGCATACAGCGGCGCTTTGACATTACTGATCTCGAATTCTAACGCGAAATAACGCATATGAAATTTATCTCCAAGCTGAGGAGAGCGACGCAGACGAAACCTTGAGACCGGAGGCCCCCCGTAGCTAGCTCCGCCCACCGTAACAGACATCGGACAATAGGCTTGCGTGTAATCTCCTTCTGTTATAACTCCTTGGTTCACTGGACAAAGATATTAACAAACTCATAAAGCCGTTTTAATTAAAGGATTTGTTTCAGTCGTTCCCAAACGTCATTTAGCAAAGGATTTCGCAAAGCAGCTTTTACATTAATGAATAAGACATGAAGCAGTAAACCACCACTTGCATGTAAAATGGGAAATCTTGCAAGGCATCAGGATAATTGATTCATCACCATCTGATTATATGAAGCTTTCTATGGACGTTCGTACAGACGTTTATTCATTAAAAAATGATAGACATATATAATGATACTTCAATGTTAACAGGTGAGACTATTCATAAACTACCAATACCCTCCGTTGGCGACAAACGTAAATAAGTACCACATGAATCAACTAAGAATGTCCACTCCCCCTGAATAGGTTGCTACTCTACGGTCACTCCCGATACAATAGAGCAGGACCCTGGGTTAACAGATGTTGGGGAGGGGGTGGGGGTAAATGTCCATCGTGTATAATGATAGATACCACAAAACCATTTCCACTGTCCATTTCCATGCATTCATTTCACCAAGATTCAAGATTCAAGATATTTTATTTCAGGCTCACCCATATGTTAAGAAATACGAAATTAGAAGCAGTAAAACGTGATAATTCAATATAGAACTACTTGTATGAAAGACTCAATATCATTTAAAAATTACGTTTAAGTTTCATTTTTAAAAATCGGCAACAGGTCTTGGCAAATACATGTAAATTTATCATGTCATCATTACGAATCAAAATAAAAACTTGTTCTGATTATTTAAAAGATCAAAATATTGTTTAAACGTCTAGCAATAGCAAAAAGAAGTGGATACACTCAGATTCACATAATGGGCAGTTTTTTTCACAATAGATATTTTTTCATATCGATCGATTTCTATTCGATGTGGGGCCTTCCCACACCTTACTTTAGCAAGTGCCCTTTGTTGTTTAATTGACAAGGATGTTTTTCGGCGTATAACTTCTGAGCTTAATAATTTAAACAATCTGAGTTTGTCGCCACCACCGTTGTCGTCCCATAGCTTTGCAAACCAGTCAGAGCGGCGTTCTGCTGCAGCACACTTTAAATTAGTCAAGTGATTAACTTAATAAGCAGTCAAGTGATATTAGCTCCACGGTCATTACAATTACTTGTCACTCTAGTTATCCAATTTTTATCATAATTAGGTAATTTCAAAATCCATAAAGACTATTTTGGTCTTCTTTTATCCTTGTTTACTAGTATGTACCGTAGGTTTGTTACGTTGGCTAATTGTTTTTTTCTAGTTGTGTGTCCTACCCCATTTTAAAACGGTTGGCAATAGGCGACTCATATCTACCAACACCAAGAAAATACTAACAAGTTCTGTTACCACACCAAGATTTACCACAAGGGACACTCCAGCCATAATTTTATGACGTTTATAGTGACGATACGTGTAATCAAGAGACTACGCATGACTGCTCAAGCACGCTACCTCTCTCTCTCTCTCTTTCACACAGACACACACGCACGCACGCACGCATGCACACACGCGACCATATGTGCACACACTCTCTCACAAACGCACACTCACACACATACACACTCTCCATCTCCCCTCTGTCTCTCTCTCACTCACACTCACACACACACACACACACACATACACACGCATGCACACACATGTACACGCCCTCTCACACGCACGCGCACATACTCACTCTCTATCTCTCAACATGATATATCTAACTGGTCTCAAAGATAACTGTTAGGCAAACCCTGTCAGCTGCATCTACCATAGTCATCTATCTGGCTGCACACAGGCAAAGAAAATAACTGAATAAACAACGACATCAATTATGACATACCTCTAACGCGGTCCACAAGGCTCTACGAACTTTCTCCATGATCTGCTACTATTTTGGACTACAGGTTCTCCGACTAAAAGGGGTCGTGGCAATTTGAAAGTTATCTATTATTCAAGGACCAGAATGAAGTAGTTTAGTTATACTTGATACGGGTTTTGCATGCCTGACACAGGCTACGCAGCAATATTACTGATGAATATTCCAAATAATTTTTCATATACGGGAACGCCATCATGAAGAATATTCATGTACAATGTACACTTGATATAGATGTTTCTGAAAAAATATATAAATTAATAAAATTACAAAATAAATAAGAATAACAAAATCTAAATACTAAATTAAGTGTATTAATTTTAACTTGTGGCTCTTACATGTTTTTATTATGCTTGGTAGAACACTGGTCCATGCACAAGCCAAGTAAATGTAATATTAGTCAGAATGTTTTCATTTATGATAGATCCAGATACTTGATTTACCTGTTGACTGTTTCGTCTGTTCACTCTGACAGACTTGGTCACAACTGAATTACCTGTGCAGGTGAAGGTGAACAGGTAATAACCTGGTAAATATCTGGATCTATCAAATTTTTTAACAAAGGTGTTCTGTTTAAATGAATTTAAATCTCGCCTACTGGTAGGTGAGGGAGGGGGGTGTTGGGCAATAATTTTTATAATCGATCTTATTGCAGCCACGGTTTTTTTCAATGCAGGTGTTCCTGGCCAGTGACCACCCTATGACCTGGCTGTACGCTAAGATGTACTACAACAATGCTGACGCCACCTTCCATCAGGCTGTTACTCACCTGGGTGGGTGAACATTTGAATATTGGCGGTCACACATCGCAATGGCGGATCCAGGTGGTTCTTTGGGCCACTCATTTTAACACCCTCCCCTTAGTTTTGAAGGTGCCCCCTGCTCTCTCCAACCCCCCCCCCCCCCCTGCCAAAAAAAAATCAGAACAAGCTAAAAGAGACAAAACCAAGTAATTTTCCATCCTCGTAGCCTGCATGTAGAAAATTTTGTTTTCCTCCCAATCCCAGACCTCTGGATCCGTCAGTACATCCAAAGCCAAGCACAACTTTACCCACCACGAAAAGTCTCACAAACGTTTAAGCACATTCGAATAAACCTTAATGTAGAAATACGTTTAACTTCTTGAAAGTATATCGGCGGTGATTTGAGAGTCTCAATGCTTGAATTAGGGAACAGCTGTTTAATAACGTTTCTGTAATATAACGTTAAGCTTTTATTTTAAGTCGATTCAATGTGTCAGTTCGATTTGTTTTTTGTCTGAATTTAGGGTTCACGCATCTTTTGATCGAAGGCGTTGCCTTGGCGACCCACAGGAACCTTTCTCCTTCTCACCCGATCTTCAGACTGCTGGCACCACACTTTCTCTATCTTATCGCCATCAACGAGTAAGGAAATTGATTGATTGATTTTGGATTCATAATTTCGCATCACTGAATATGCAGTTTACCTTTATATTCGGAAGTTTGCTCCCTTTCATTTCGTTCTTCTGTATTTTTGACTATTAAAGGATATATTGTTTATGCCAAATGTATAGTATAGTATAGTATAGTATAGTATAGTATAGTATAGTATAGTACATGTATTTCCATTCACAATTGCCATGCCTTCACCTTGGGTCCTACCTCCTCTCACTGTATGTGTCCTATTTTTTTTTTTTTTTTTTTTTTTGCAGTATATAATAAATGCGATTGCTTTGTGACCTAAACAGCGAGTGCTCCTATTATTTTTCAGCCTTGCAGTTAGTTCGTTGGTCAGCGAGAACGGCTGGGTGGATAAAACTATGAGCAGTGGGCGATTGGGCATGTTTGATGTCGTCGCAAAAGCGTAAGTTGCAATATGAGAGAGACAGAGAGAGAGAGAGAGCACAGCTCAGTTCCCTGAAAAAGTCCAGGAGAGATAGGCGCTGGCGAATCAACGTTCATACCACCTTTGCGTCAGTGGTCAGGGCTCCGTAACTCGAAAGCATCGCAAATTGCGACCGAGTGCAAGCGCCTCTATCCCATAACTCAGGATTTACTCGCTCCATATAATAGCCTCGAAATAAAAAGTGATATCGCTATCGCAATTCGCGATGCTTTCGAGTTACGGAGCCCAGTATGTGATTATAATTTTTCATTCTTAAATTTGTTTTAAACAACATCTGGATGTATTTACATAAACAACTGCATTATTATACATGTATACTGTGCACTCATTTTACAGGATTGTGGACTGGCGACTGGACATCGATGGCACTCTGCCGAAACATTTGGAGGCACGAGGAGTAAGTGACGAGGAATTTTTTCCCAACAAGAAAATTGTTTTTCCCGCCGTGTGTTTGTTTGTTCTTTTTTAAATGTATTTATTTGTTTATTTATTTATTCACTGTAGCTAGCCTAACTCAAAAAGTTTGGTTAACTTTTTCTGAGTAAGACAGAAATGGGCTTTAATGTGACAAGATTTACTGGAACCAAGAATTCTTAAAGAATTCTTCACCATTGCAAGATAAGACCAATGACCAGAACCGTGTGCAATGGATGTCCCTCAACTACCACAATATATCAGTTCTCCAAGGGCTTTCCCAGTTGCTAGATTAAATTGAATTGATAAAAAACGTCCACGCCTCAAAGTTTAAGTTCCCTAACACTTTTCATCGGGACTTTAATTTGACTGAACACGACAGATAAGTATTGCCTTAATGGTTTTGAAGTTGAAATTCAGTAGCTTTAATTAATTACTACATGTACCAGTAGGCCATGGGCTTCTGTGTTCCCCAGAACGCACTGTTAGCGTGAAACGCTCCTTTTATTACTTTCACCCTCCTTCAGAATGTTAACAGTGCAGGGCTCCCCGTTTTCATTTACACATTACACTAAACTGTTTTTTTTTTCATTTCTCCATTAATCAAATGTATCGGTAATTTAGCCCACAATATTCAACAATGCAATAGTACATTAAGAATTTGTAGATTACTGTGTTCCTGTCAACCCGATATTCATAACATTTCTTATTCTGTCTGACAGCTACTGGATGAAAATGTGCTTCCAAACTTTTACTACCGCGAGGATGCCCTGCCTTTGTATTGGATTATCAAGAAGTATGTCGGCCAGATCATAAACCATTTCTATGGTAAGTTCCTGACGTGTGTACAACGCATTGTAAAGGAAGGTACAGATATACTTAATACTCAAATCAAACTTTATCTTCTTCTCATCTACTCATCTACTTACCCCCTGTATATGCACGCGCGCACTTTCAAATTCCTTGTGTGGTAGTTCAACTGTCGTGACTGAGATTGCATTCACATAAGTCTTTTATACTCGAGATTTTTTTTTTTTTTTTTTTTTTTTTGTTAAATATGAATTTAGCAAATGATTGTCATTTATTTATTTTGTCTTTTTTAAAATTGCTGTTGTTCAATCACATTCATTTCTCTTTTGTAATCTTAACATCCACTAGTAGCCTGATGGTAATTTAAAACTTCCCATCGATAGCCCCCTGTTTCATATTGTATTCAGATTCACCAGAGAAAATGTTGGAGGATTACGAACTGAAGAGCTGGCGGCAGGAGCTGGAACTGGAGCGAGAGAAAGGAGGAATAGGAATCAAGGTGGGTTGTTGATGAGTGATTAATTGAAATTGATATGTCTTATCACAGTTTAACGTCGCACCAACCAAGTAATATACACTGAGCTAAGAGTAGAAAGCACTCCAAGAGCGCAGACCTTTACCAAGGAAAAAAAAGGAAAACGGGATGATTTACTTGAAATTAATATGCTGCTTTTCTCTCCTGAATAACTGTCTGGAAATTTCCGTCGAAATTTAAAAACATATCTTGACCACAAACAAACAGACTAACCAACATCGTACCCACGACGAAAGATTGTGAATGCTTTTGGACATCACTCATCGCCTTGATCACTCTGGAGAGTGCTGCTGATGGCGTTATTTTATTTTCCAGAATTTCAAATACGTCATCAACATCATCTGGTATCGTTTTTATTTTAGGGGATACCTGGAAGTGGGACATTCAGCAGTAATGAAGAACTGATAGTGACCTGTACTTCTGTCGTTTTCTTGGCTAGTGTGGGACATGCCGCAGCTAACTTCCCACAGTATGCAGAGTACGCATTTCCGCCCAACTACCCGCCATTCATCAAGGGCCAAGTGCCAACAAATAAGGTACCTTTAACGCTTCTTAGTGATTCATGCTTTCAATGTAGATTAAGATATTAATGCTTGATCACTTAGGTCGAACAAGGGCCTCTTCTTCAGTTCTGTAACAGTGATCCAATGTATCAGAGGGCAAGAAAACATGTTTTCACAATCAGTTTCAGCTTGCGTTAACATACATATAGTTGTAACAAATAATTTACAGTTGTTATTATCAGGTTTGAACTGAAGACGAAACACTTTGTCGCAAATCAAGTACATTTGCTGTGTTGATGACGAGATTATTGGTGCACATCTATGGATCCACTTTCTTTTTTTTTTTTCTCAGAACCCTCTGTCGGAAGAAGACATCTTGCAGAGCCTGTCTTCCAAGAGACAGACGTTAGACGTTATGGTGGTCACAAAGATTTTGAGTGAGAAGGGCACAAACAGCCTTGGCGATTTTGAAGTGCAATACCTTTATGATCCCGTCTCGGTTAAAGCTGCAGAGACGTACGTATACTGTATAAGGCGGTGTAGTTAATGAAAGGACAATACTACCAATATTTTGCTTCCTTCAAACGTTTGTATAAAATACTGTTATAATATTAGAAATATAACGCCCATATTATGTGATAAATGTTTGTGATTACCAACATGAGATGGTGAAAAAATGTAATTTATTCAAGGGTACATAGAACTTCTGGTTACCTGTCTTATATCTGTTATTCTTCTGTTTATTATTGGTTTTTACTTGCGTTATAAATGAAATTACTGATAGTCAGATATATAATGTCTGTCTTTTTTCTTCACAGATTTAGGCAAGAATTGGCTGAGCTGAGCCAGCAAATTAAAGATAAGAATAAGAGGCGGTATCCCTCCTACCCTTACTTGGATCCCGAGCACATTCCAAACTCTATCAGCATTTAAAAATGGACTTCACTGCATGGAAAATGTATAGTCTTTCATAAGTATGTTTATTAAAAGTGTGTATTTGCCTGAGATCTTCTTGTAAATAGATGAAGTATGCTACAGTATTATTTTGCATGTAAAAGCATACCTGTGCACTGTGAACAATATCACTAGGCATGCCCGTATATTTAAGTCAAAAATCATTTTATATTTATGGGTATATCTATACGCTAAGCCAGTATGATATCATTTATTATTTTGAAACACAATATATGACCTATTCATTTGTCAAAGTTTAAAAACATGATAAATTCATCAGTTTATGATAATGAAAATTGTAATGTATAACTGAATTTGAATGAGCGTTTTACACTTATCCGGCACTTGGCTTATATTTGTCATGTTTTTGGGTTTCCATTTTGAATGTTGTTACCATTTCGAAAATTCATTATTCTCAAAAATATTGCAAGGCTTCCAGTGTGAGCGATTGCGGTAGAGGAGCTATTAAAAGGGATGCGACTCACAGAATGGCTTCAACGGTGCAGATTTAATCCTTCTGAAAACGTGCCTAACTAATGTTTTACTTAATAAAATATACAAATCGAAGTGCGTTCTGTAAATATCGAGCGTAATTTCTAGATGTGGAGAACTAGAATCTTTGATGGTGGTATAAAAAAGTCTCACGGAACAAGTTAAGTTGCTTCTTTATACTTGTTTTCTGCAAGTTACACGAAGACGCATTTTCTACAAACTTATGCCTTTATGCCTCTTTTATGCCATAACACTTTTGTGTGTAAAGTTTTACAGTAATTGCCAGTAAGAATAATAACCACACTTAGTTTTGGTGTTCTCTAAAAGTAACGCACAGGCTAAATCTCGGCGGCCAATGTCTTTTTTTTTTCTTTCTTTTTTCTTTTTTTTAATCCGTATCTTTATACACCACAGGTCTGATAGGCTTGTTTTTTTTTTTTTTTTCTTCTTCTTTTTTTTTTTTTTTTTCAAACCCGAATGCTAATTATCAGAAGTTACTTTAGTTCACGGTCTCAATGCTGGCGATTAAACAAAAAAAGTAAAAGATATATTTTTTAAAAACTGTAGACACTGTGTAAAACATAGCTACGCCGTTTGACTTACCATGATTTTCATCATTATTTAATCATCTGAAATCATTATGTGTAAAATAGTAATTGAAAATTTATATTTGGGTTTTCCATAGTTCATATTTAATTTCACATAATTTCTGAGTTCATCTCTTATTGTGCGTAACAGTTTCTAAGCTTACTATACATAAAGGTAAAACAGAATACAAAACATAACAGAACAAAAAAATGAATTGAAATTGGCACAATAGTTTTTGCAAATTTAATTATCATTTATTGAATACAACTGAGGGAGACGCAGGAAGCAAGAATCGGAATAAACAGAACACATCAAAGGCAACGTCTTTATTGGCGTTTGCGGATAAGCCTCCACCCGTTCACCGGACTAGTGTGTCTGGCTTTTCATAAGATTTGCCAAATGTTTGGCAGTCCATTCAAACCCAGAGTTGGAACATTTGGTGAAAGCCAGTCAAAAGCGTGATGCCCGTGTACGTCCATGCACAGTTTTGCCACTGGTGATGATAAACAGCGATATAAGTCTGCGATAAGGTAATTCTAGTGGTACCCTGTAATCCCTGAAATAAAAGATAATAGCCTACTTTAAAAACTGCTGTAAGAAACATTTAAGACATTAATTGTAGAAAATGCGCGAAAGCTCTTTTTTAACAAATTATAATCATTTCCTGGGAATTTTTCTTTATCATCAAATTTTACCCTACTTTTAACCCTTGAGAAAATTGCTATAAATAATCCCATTTTAGAATTCGAAATTTAAAGACCGTAATTCTGTGAAACTTTTTTGAGGATGGGACACCGTTCTGATAGAGGGAAAACGGTCTGATTTCCAAGAAAATTTGATTTTTGCTGTACAATGTAATTGCATGCCCTTAACAGCGCAAACTAGCGCGAACTAGTGCGAACAACAATTTTGTAAATTAACTAACATATCTCGTCAGTTGATTGGTAAGTCGCCAAATTTTGCTCCATATGTTTTAATGTAATATTCACCATTTCTCATATATTTGATGAGGAAAAGCGTTTAATACTTTAAATCTTAACTTCTCAAAAATTCACGTACAAGATATTCTTCATTCAAAGCAGTTTCGGTTTACACTACTCCGTGGCGTTAAAAACAATAATTGAGGTTGAAAACAACATGCAAAATGAGTAGATCGCTGTCTTAAATATGATTATCTTTTCTGCCGAGTGTCACTGCTTTTTCCATAAATACATACGTCTAAAAAACTATTTTACTTACCTAAGTAAACTGCTATGATAAGGCACTATCCAAAGTAGTAGTAACGCTTCACATCGTCTCCTGAACCTTCAAAAGGCTTGTAATAACGCCGCTTGTACCCATTGCCATTAGAAGACCCTCTACGACGGCGGTAGCCTCTGTAGCCTGCACCGACAGCGGCAATGATAACAATGAAAACCAAAAGGTATTTCAGCAAATTCATCGTGGTCAGTGGTGGTGGACGACACAGATGTCTTTTATGTCTGCCGTAGAATAGGCGCCTACAGTGCCTCTTTATATAGATACGGGCTGGCGTCCCGTCAGCGTTTTTTTTTTTCGTGACAAGATCTGTCTTGACAGAAAAAAAGATAAAATCATGAAGAATTGAAGCATGCAATAACCCCATGTCAGGTCAAGGTGATGTCATCATTTGGAGTTATCTAGCTGTTTCTTCCCATTAAGGAAAATGTTACTGTTACACTGAGCTCCAATCTATTTTTATGATGATGATGTAAACCGATATTGACATAGCCTACTTTTTATGATAAGCGGACATAAGACGGTGGATTTGAAATCATGAAGAAGCTCAAACTTACTTTTGTAATTTGAAGATAGTACTCTGGCATAAGCATTTTATTTGAAAATTATTTGGTTACATTTAATTGAAGCAATCTTTGGTCTAAGCTATTCGACAGAAACCAAGGTGACAAAGACGGCCTTCTCCTGTCACCGAGGGTAACATGGATACCTTACTTTTAAACTCTTAGCAAAACTCTTATCATTTCAATCTGACGCTGTGTCCCTTATCAAACGTTACCATTTGGTATGGTCGGATGAAGAATTACAGAAAACACGTTCGATCAGGATGAGACAAAAATAAATGGCGTGTCGTTAGTGTTATCAATATCTTTATACATGAATCGTATTAGTCGAGCGGCTCCGTTATCAGTCAAAAGTTGAAAGCAAGACTAACAAGAAGCGCGTTTTTACCGTGGTCCATAAGAACATGCCACACTTACATAAGCATCCCTTAATTCATTTCTAATTTTCTAAAATGTTCTAAAATTATTTCATTTCTAATTTTAGGCTTGTTTCCTGGCCACGTATACGAACGGTTTGGAATTAAATAAACATTTTAGCAAAATATAAGTATTTGATCGCCAAGCACTATGCCTTTTCATGTAGTCACGCTAAAATACCCCGGCATTAGAATTTTTTCTAGGATTAAAAATTAAAGTTGTTTTGATTAAATTTTTATCGTTTATTTTCCTATTTCTATTTTTGCGTGATAATTATACATGTATTTAATCCACTATATTGCTCACTGGGATGCCGTTTCTATGTCTCTTGAATAAAAACAAAGAAAGAAAGCATGCTACAATACTCTTGAGATAGAAAAAGGGCCTCTTTTCGATAGAAGCATCGAAACAGAATTTGTTTCATGGCATTATTACCACAAGTGAATATAGTAATCAGAAACATTTTCTCCTAGTTCAATGGCGCCGTACTATATGGTCGTTCCTTTAAGATTGTAAGCGTTTTTTATCTAACATGTACGTGTATCCCTTTGTGCAGCAAAATCTCTAAACTCCAAACACCCTAACAGTTATCATTGTCTTCTCTCAAACGATTGTATTTTGCGAATTAAAAATAATGCAGACATATTCATACAAGATTTAAAAAAGCGAGAAAAAAAATATGTTTTTGAAAAGTTTTTTTTAATCTTAACAACCAAAAAGTTGAAGTTGTAAAAATGATAAAAAATATTCCATATTTCATAACCAATAATACATTACTGACCTGAGAAACTATACTTCAGTAAGTAAATCAAAAAGCACGCAATCTTAAATACGTACAGTGCGCGCTAGCTGTACCCTAGGCAAATACATTGAGAAGAGTAGGACCTTTAGACCCCTTCCTGAGTTCAAAAGTTCGTGGCGGTAGGAGTGAGATTTTACACTCGCTGTGTGACTTGAATATCTGAATATTGACCACTTTTTACATATTGTGACAAACATCACAAAATGTACATATATACTTTAATACTACGACTATATCATGTTGAATCATTCAATAGCCTTAATGAAATACAGTTTTGCTGGCATGTTTGATCTTTCTGCCGTCTTGGATCTATTTGTGCTTAAACCAGTTTCAAGGTGAGCATGTTTTTATTTCTGCAATATTCAGATCTTTTATGACTTATCAAAGATGGCAAATGGAATTGTTAATGAATAAGTAATCCACCAGCGAACTGATAACTATAGCCTATGAATTGCAATATGGACAGGCTTAACAATACTCGTACGTGCTCAACAATATCTAATTTTAGCCGTATTCTCTTCTGGTTCACTTTCGTTTGGGTCACGCTGACCTGCGGCTTGCGAACAAAAACTACATCTTGTTATAAAAATAGTCATACTTACAAAATGCGTGTCTTGAATTATAACCATATAACGAACGGTACGCTAAGAAACAAACAGCCATCGGGAAGACATGTTTCGAATTCAATCTCATGATTTGAATTGCAATAAATGGCAATGAACATAACGAGGCACAATGAAATCACTGTTGTAGAGATGGAGGGGCATGATGGTCATTAACCATGGGGGTAGAGAAGGTATCTCAGGTAACATATCAACACTCGATGCTGCCCTTAGAGAACACTTAGTTCAAATATCATTTCCGAACGACACATATCAGCAGCAACACTAAGCTGGGGGCGTACCCAGCAGCCTAGACGTCTCCTAAGATATGTAAACGATATTTGTGATGTTCTATTTTTTTTTTTTTTTTTTTTTTTTTTTTACGGAAGAATGAATCCATTAGACGAATTAATTACTTAATATTTCAGTCAAAGTCTAGTATGGTTTGCAAAACTCATATAATCTGTCAAGAAAATTTCTTTAAAAATGGTGTACATTCAGTATTCCCTGTCATAATGCAGTCATCAAAGGTGGTGTAAACTACGCCCGGGGTGGATCAAGACTCATAGACATACCGTCTGACAAAATGCGTAAAATGACATAAGGCATACTACGATCAGTGGCATGTTTACTAATATCTAACTATACCTACACATATCTGTTTTCATCTGTATTAGATCATATTATTTATTAAGTATTATTAAGTATTTAACTATTAGGTTATCAATATATCGTTGTTGACACATATTTTAAATGACACAGTACCTATATATATATTGCAAATGACTGAGTGTCCCTTTGTGAGTGAGTGAGTGAGAGAGTGAGTGTGATCTTTATTTAGTTATTTATCAATTTTGTATTTTTTGTTGAGATCTGTACTTTTTTGAGATATGCAATAAAAAAAAAGATCTAACTATACGCCAGGGGGCGGCAACAACAACCTTGGCTGACAAACTTCTGAGGCACCTCTCACGCATAAATCAAAACTACCTATTTTCAGACATAATGCCGTTATTGTTCAATAGGTTAGGGAGCGGGTAAGGCTCTGTTCTCACAACTTTTAGATCGATCTATCACCGCGGGGAGTCTCACTAGATTACTGTCAGATAATCCCCCTTAAGTGTCCGTCCCCGCCTACTACAAGCTTTAAGGGGTAATTAACTTTCGTGTCCGCCCGGCTGACAGCTATTTAGCGTGAACCCCCAGGGAGTTAGGTCGATCCAATGTAGGTCGATCTAATCTATGAGAATGGGGTGGTAGGCCTATTTCTGATGAATATGCACACTATTTAATTGCAAAATTATGCATTTATCATAAGCTGAAGTAGACCAATGTTTTCATCTAACAGCCGGGGCAATCTTTTGCGCGGCAGGTCCAGGGAGAGCGTATTGAACAGGCGTTCTCAGGGTTTCCTCAGCTTTGGTAATACAATGCACGCTTTCAATACTTTTTCAATGGATTTGTTTATTGAAGTTTTAATTTATCATGCTTTTCTCTCCTCCCTGTTCATGTATGGGTGCATTCCCAATATAACTATCGGTCTACATATATATCGATCAAACTCTGCAGGAACCCTCGCTGAATGCAATCAGATTAACAGATTATCAAGCTTTCTGGGGTTGAGTAGAATACACAAAAGCTGGTTATTATGCGAGTATGTTGGAAACAAGAGGAGGCGTGTTGATCCGGTAAACTGATTGCATTTAGTGAGAGTCCCCTCAGAGTTGGATCGATCTACGTAGACAAATAGTTTCATTGAGAATGAACCCTGTGAGGCGGAACAGCTCCTCCCCAGTGATACCGCTTGGTATGCCACAGACACAGTTCAACAGCATTAGTCACGATCAAAGTCAGCTATACAATTAAGGTCATCCCCCAAATCCCGTTTTAAGAATGCAACTGATAATATCGGAAGAAAACAAGCTTTTAAATTGATTTGAATTAAGATGAACTTAATGGTATTAGACATTACATGCTAAAATGACTAATGACAGAAACCATCATAAAAAACTGACAGGTCTGGGCCTCTTTCACAAAAGAACTGTATCTCAAAAATCAGTCTAAACTTTTTGACAAAAAAGTTAATCGACTATACGGCCAGAAAAACCCATAAGAGTCCACTTAGATTAAGTATTGGTCTGAAGCATTATAAAGTATAAAGTGATGTGCGCATTGCATAACTTAAGTAACTTTTAATTTTGACTTGAGGAGGATAAATAGCCTCTGATCATTCCGCCAATTTAAATTCGTATCTCTGTACTTGATGAATTTAGCATGCTGGCTACTTTTAATATTTTGCCACTGGTGAGGAATAAGTGTTTCTCATTCTCATTTTCTACTCGATAATACATGCAATTTCCTTCCTGGAGGCAGGAGTTGATGTGCCTGCCTTTTCCAATCGCCAGTTCATGATCACATATAACGAATTAAGCAATCACATTTTTTGTGAACTTGCGGTATTAATTTTTTTGCATGTGTTTTGATCACAGGTCTTTTAAGCAATTTGCATGCACGCAATTTTGCTTTTTCCATACCGAATTCTTCCCATAACAGGCGTTCAATTCATAAATCAATAAGTGAATTAGTAAGTGAAACTTTCATCTCATTTTTGTCTACATGTCGCCGCTGGAGCAGTAATTCGATTTCACGAGTTTCTTTTGGCCGAATTTTTGTTTAAAATTAAATCCTGTCATCTGCTATATCCCTAAATCTGAAACGTTATTTTTGCACCGATTTAATGTTTGTGAAGATCAGGCGTCCATAATAATAATAACAATAATAATAATTTTTATTATTTTTTATTTATAATAATATTATTTATTTATAAAAGTTGGATGGTACATATTGAATTATGGTAAAATGGTAATTCTAAGAAATAAATATCAGAGGTTAAAACATTTTAAAATACATTTTATAAAAATTTTAAAGACATTTTCATTTTCAAGAAGAGCATTAAAAGTGAATCTTTGGATGTATTTGGTTAAATCATTACTGAAAAGTTGACAATGGCCAGGGTATAAAAGTCCTTACGGTGATATGGTATTGGTAGCTTGGTGTGTTCCTTGGTCTATCCAAATCTCCTTTACAAGCTTTATTACTTCAGGTTTTTCGTCCCCATAGACCCCTTTACACGTCTTTATTATAACGGTAATAGAAATATAGCTTACCGAAGTCTACAGTGGAATCTAAGTTACAATTTGCTGCTAGCGAATCAATTGAATATGCACAGTTACCACTGAGTATAGGTCATTTTCACATTATTCCAAGCCATAGGTTTATAGCCAACTTCATAAATCCCAATGACACAACATAAACATACAAAAACGGATAATAGGAGTTGCAGATGGCAATCTTCTGGTATTTGAAAATTGCAGATATAGATATAATGCTGTACATTTGCAGTATATATATATATATATATATATATATATATATATATATATATATATATATATATATATATATGCTTCGCATTATTCAAATTATTGTTTATCTAGCACAAATACTATGAGGCGAGTTTTTTCTTAGGCGTTAATAGTAATTAACATGAGCATTCTTTAATCCCAATTTTGTTGCACTTGAATAATGTGGCTCTTCACAGTAGGACACAAACTGTCGGTACGTCATGATTGTCCTTTTGCTTCGTTCGCGGATAATCATGGAATATTAACCTAAAATGAGAAAATCAAAACTTCGAACAATGCAAAATTAAATCATTTTTGTACATAAAAACATAAAAACGAACAACTATTAAATGAATTTCGATTCATCATTATCACCGATTCGATTCATTATTATCATTATTTATACAAAATACATAAAATAATCATAACGCTTGACTTTTCATTTTTTAACGAAAATTGTTTTGCGAATGCGTCTTTTTACAAATAATATTCAGGATAGGCAAAAGGCAAGCACATACCATTATAACGCTCCAGAAAAGTGCTTTTCATACAGCAAGTGACTTCATAGCCGATGTTGACCAGGCGGATATCTCTCAAACGCATGGTCTGGTTGGATTCCATGGAATATTCAATGATAGCCTCAAAGAAAGCACGGCACACCTGGTCTAATGGAACCCCGAAAATTCCTACAAAGACGAGATCGACAAGATAATGCTCGGAGTGATTTGTTTACCATATTATCTTCAAATATCTGTTAATTTTTCAAATCGCATACAACTTGTGGCAAAACATCAAAATTAGTAAATCATACAATATTGCTTTGATAAACAGTTCGCTCAATATAAAAATGTGCCGTTAATATTATGAATATTGTGCTATTAATCGACTGTTTTCTTCGGATATTCACAATAAAAATACAGCTGCTTAAAAGCCGATGGAACCGTATCCAAACACAAATGATGAACCGCTGTACTTAACAAATATTTTTTCAAAACCTTGAATCTATTGAATGTGAGACATCTTACCTGAGCTTACAGCAGGAATGGCAACTGACCGCGCTTTCAGAGTTTTATTAGACACCATCAGCACATTAACCACTGCCTGTTTCAAGGCACTGAAACATTTGGTGGCGTCTTTGTAATCAGATTTTCGCGGTCCCACCACATGGACGACAAATGTACACGGCAGTCGACCGCCCTTTGTAGCCACTGCATCAGCAACATTCAGCTGCCTGCGTTGTTTTATGATGTTCTTGCACTCCTCTTCAAGTTTGGGGCCGGCTGCTTTGGCGATGACCTCTGCTATTCCTCCGCCGTGATTAAGGGCCTCATTGGCAGCGTTGACAATGACATCGGTTTGTTCTTTCACTATGTCTCCCTGGTATATCTTTATGGTAATGCCTTGGTGTGTCACAAATACCATGCGACCATAGACACCTTCATGTTTATACTTAAAGTAGGGCGATGTCTTTTTCGGGGACGCATCTGGCGATTCTGGGGTCTTAAACACAGCATGGGCGTTCGCCATGTGCTCCTGGCACATTTTCTTGGCCTCACAGACTTGATCGGATGCACCAACCAGCGTGACAGCTTGGGCTCCCGGAATGGCTATGGCAAGAACGTCCTTCTCTTTCATGGCCTCTTGTATCAACGCGATAAGAACGTTTAGTTCTTCATCTTGCAACTTCAACGGAATCTCTTCCACACAAGCTGACGAGCAGATTTTGTCATAAAGGGCCAAAAATTCACACTTAGCAGAATTGCATTTGTCAATGTCATCGCCTTGAAACCTTAGGTTTACTATACCAGCAAATATGTCCTTGCTCAGGATGCTGACGGCGTACTTGTCTTGCAGATCCTGAAGCCAGCTCCTACGAGCTGTTTTGATGTATTGGTACAGGATACCAACGACTTGTACACAAGGCAAATTGGGATTTTGGATCGGTTTCATGTCATCATGCTGGCGTGGGGTATGCGCGTGTTTTTCAGGTTTGGTTTTTGTTGAGGCCCCTTCGGCTGCGACGGCGTCCTTTACGCCATTCTGTTCCTTTGGTTTCAATAACTGCCCCTTAAAAACCACGGTGTGGTCGTACAAACTTTCAAGCTCGGCAAGGAGAGATTGAACTCTGTAGAAATTACCACGAACTCTGTACATTGAAACTCTGGTTTTCCGGTCCGCGTTCTTTTCAAATTTCACGTCACAGTTGGCCGCTTTCTCAGTGATTGTTTCCAAGTGGCTGCTCATCTTTTTCATCCATTTGTCATTCAAAGTCACAGTACAGTCCTGAGATACCTAGAATAAATCATGAATAATGAAATGAGGCCACCTTCTTTCAGCTTGACCTATTTCCAATGGACCAATACTTAAAAGTTCATACTCGCACTAACAGCAACAATGTCATTGAGAAGCAGAAAGGAAAACACCAATACTCACTTCAATTTCGGGTATCAAGATCAAGGTCTGTCCATTTATCACTTGCTCTTTATTCTTCAGTGCTTGACCGGCCGCTGTTAACAAGAAAAAAATGAAAAGCTTATTATGCACATTGCAGCGTCATTTTCCTGTTCCAGATTTAGCCTCATTTTTATCATTTTGATTTTTTCATTGTTGTTATCTCGCATTGATAAAGTTCTGTAGATTTAATTGCAAGTCTACGCTAAATCCAAATGCAAGGCATGAAAGGAGTATTGATTCTGAAAAAATTGTTATTTTAAATTTTGGCAGTCTCTCTGGACAAAAACCTCAATAAAGGCTCTACTGATAGTCAGAGAATGAAACCCTGCAATTCCCTACGAAACGAGAATGAGCCAAATGTGACATATAACGAAAGCGAAAGTGGCGCACAAATGAAATTGTTGTTAGGGTTACACGTAAAAGATATGTTCAGGTCGAAGAAAACCTAGATTTTATCCATATAAAGTTGCAAGCAAACTAATTTTTTATATTTTAATTTAAAATATATTTTTTAAAAAAAATAGCGTTACCTGTGGCATCTTTAAATGTTATTTTTGCTTTGTTGTTCTGCCGCCTGTATGGAAAGGCTATTCCCTTTACCTCCCCTTGTTCTTCAAAGTGTCGGGCAAGGTCGTCTTTTGTGATGCCAGGAGGTATGTTATATACGCAAATTGTGTTCGTCTCATTGGAATCCTATTTAAAAAAAGGAAAAACATAATGCTACACAGGTTTAGTTAGACTCGGTTAACCAGCCTTCGTTCTTATACAGTTACCTATAAAGAATAATAATAATAACTGCATTGTGGGGAAATGTTTGCTTCCAAATGAATTAAAGTGAGGGGAAATGAATGCAAAGTGTGGCTACCGAATCGAAATCCTTTAAGTACTTCACGTTTTTCCTTATCGTTATGGTTCCAAGGTATTTCTCTCTCTCTCTCTCTCTCTCT
>NW_019775476.1:220014-329794 GCF_001039355.2 Lingula anatina | reverse complement strand
TTTTTTTTTTTTTTTTTTTTTTGGTACGTTCTCAACTTAACTATGCCACTGTTGCACATGGCAGTCTGATCCCTCCACTGACTGTCCTGACAAAATTTTCATCTGCTACCAATGCGCTACTTATGTTGATTTATCATAATTTGATAACTTAAATAAATACTGAAGTATTTATTTATCAGCAAACTTGATAATCATTAATCGGCAACGGCCAGAAAATGTGATTTCAGTTGTTATCACAGTAAATACTACGTGATATCTGAAGTACTGAGTATTCGTCCTACAGATACATTTGTATAACAATAATGTGACCGAGAACTTCGTATCAAGTACGGCCAACTCAATAATAATTATTAATATCATAAGAACATCGGGAAAAATCGGTACGTCACTCGGCAGTTTCCGGTGTTTTATAGTGGTTTCTGTTTGATCGATGACCCCGAATTCCCAAAAAGAACTCAAATATTTCTCTCCAGAATCAGCCTTGTGTCAAGTCAGACAAATAATAACAGTAAAAGTACTGCTACAGAAACCAAATGTTACAACACAGTGATAGCACTGATTAGTCTATTCACAACATATTTAACTTAAAAATTGTCACCTGGTTACTTTCACTTTGGGCTGCCCGATCTACGTATAGCCTACTTGTAAACTGGACGCGTCCACGCGTCCACAAAGATTGAAACTTTTCACTCACCATGAATACCGTTGGTGGACAAATTACACTATAACATCTACTGTCGGACAGCTTGATTTTTGTACAATCTGAATCGAATATGCAGGAGAAATACCTCGCAACTGATGCCACCCTCTGAAAAAATACAGGTTACATGTATAAAGTCCCGTTTCTAAAATTAGACGTGACGGCACGGCACGTGACTCTATTCAGTCGCCTGGCATTGTTATGCGTCGATCATTCCAGCGCCAAGTGGTCTTTCAATCAGATAACAAAACTAGTGTTATTCATGCCACGAGGGCTGAGCGCAGGTGCGTACATACATGTTCAGGTGCCCCAGAACCCGCGCCAGTACCTGGAGTGTGCACCGGAAGATTTCGAAATAGCTCAGAACCTGGGTCATATTTTATGGGAGTATTTAGGACGAAAGCAAAGATATGTAGTTACTCCGTGTACATACTATGTGTACACCTTCGTTTGTTTGTTTGTTTGTTTTTGGTCGCCCATTTATCTTACCGATATGAAAGGTAGAAATAATTTTTTAAAATAAAAAAGTTTGCTACTTGAAAAGACGATAATATACATCGTTTGATATTTTTATTGAATTTACAGTAATATAATCTAAGCTACATTTTATCCGCATAAGGTTGCAAGCAACCAAATATTTGGCAATTAATTTTTCTAAATATGTTACAAGTTTCAATTTCCATATGTCATAATATATGACACAATATATGATCTCGGGGCGACTTAACCCGCACCGACATAAGAGAATGAAACAATGTAAATGAGAAAATAATGTGAAAATACAGAGCTGCAAACACTATGCATGCTCTTCCTATTATTTGGGATGGACTCCCTCTGCTTATAGCTGTTGTTCTATTGTTAATACAACTATGCAATCGTTGTACACATTTTGAATAGGCGTACTGTCAATTTGGCAACTCTGAAAATATAAATAACGTTTATAACATACATTCTATGGTTACAACAACATACTTGAAAAATCCCTTTAATTCAAATAATTGATTGAAGAGAGCATAAATCTGTACAAATTTTATATCAATTGTGCAAAATAAAATGAATCTACCCCATTTCTGCTAAAAGTTATCAAATTATCAGCCAAAATAAATTGTTCATTCAATGCCTTTTGGTCTTATACGAGGTTTACATAAAGTTGGGTTTTATTGTAAAATTCCACTTTTCTATAACTAATATAGACTACCACCTCTGAAGATGTTCTATCATTGTGGAAAATGATTTGTAGATGACCACAGATCAAACAAGGAACTTCATCAGTCATGTCAAACATAAAATTAAAATAAAAATACTCTTTAAACAGCAGCTTTACCATTCTTACCATTCCAATATTTCATAACTAAATCCTCATCTCTGGATGGATGTGTCTTGTGAGACGGTGAAATATTGGAATGGAATCTCTTTATCTTTCAGCTCTACCAGGTGTTTACTATAAATTACATTTCACTGACATCACACAGAGATGTACAATGTACACATCTTCATCTAGCATTCTTTAAAAATATTATCTTGTTAAAAGGAAAATATATATGAAAATAAACAACAGATCCAAACATTTTGAGAGCTTTACTTTTGCAACCATAACCATAATTTCTCCACTATGGTCTCACATACGTATAATCATAAACGTGGAAGATTTTGCTTTTATTGCACATGCATATAAGCATATTCAAACAATTTCTGTTTCTGTATTTGGCATCATATCGAGTTTTTCATTAGTAAGATTCTTCTCCACAGGAGTTCTAGCTCTTCTGACATGGATTAAAAATCCTTATTGATCATCATCATCTTGTTATCTGTTATAGGGTTTTATAGAAGAAAAGGGGAACTTTGTACATTTAAGACAGAGAGACCATATAGAAAAATGGCACAATAGATGATGATGTAAATTGTAATAGTATGCCTTGATGTAGCTAACAGATCCCTTAAACCAAGGGTACTCACCATCCTTGGATCTTTGGGGCCTTTATTTCTCAAAGAATCTCAAGTTGATTTAGGGGCTTAAGGCTGAGCTTTCCAATATATAGCTGACTAAGTTGCACTTCATAAAGAGTGTCTCTTTGTGTTCTTTTAACTAACCCTTTTGGTCAAATTGTGATTGTCTTAAGAAATAACCTTCCTCCCAGAGCTGTTAGTCACCCATATGTGCCCATTACATTCAGTATTGGAAAAATCATTCTAAAAAGCCCTTAGGAAGCTTTCAAAGTCATAGTTGTTTAGTGGGCTATCTAAGTTTGGCCATTTAAGCTTAGCCCAAGAGTTTCAGACTTTAAAAAAAATACCACAGTCCTAGTATGCCCAAATATCTGTCCAAATATCAGTGAAATCATACTCTCCAACATTTCAAAAGGTCCTGTGCACAGTCACACATAGACATCAGACACAGGTATGCCTGATGTATCGCACATGTCCACATAAACGGATAAGGTGTATTCGTGTATCTTTATTCCTGCCTCAGCTGCTTCTGACATTGCGTGTGCGACATTGTCGTATTTGGGTATGGTCGTTAGAGCATCCTGATCCTTCTTATATACATGCCCAGCAGCCACGGGGTCATATATCCCACCTGGAGCACAGAAACAAAACCATACAACAAGTACAGTTAAGTTTTTTCTAACAGTTTTAGCCATACTGAGCTCTTTTAAAAACAAGACCACTAAAGCTGGCAAATGTACAAACAACCTTTATCAGTTGGCAAATGTGCAGACATCTTTATCAGTTTACACAGGGAAATATATACAGCTATGTACAACCTTTGCAGCTGTGACAGTCCAAACTCAAATTTCTACTGTTAAGACCCTATTTTAACTAAAAAATATATAGTTTTTGTTGTGTTTTTACTGTTTAGAATAGATCTATAAGGTAGCCTGCTTTGTCAATTTTGTTGCTACTACCCAATAGGCATGTACTTAATATTTTAAGAATTTATGGCTTAGAAATACAGGATATGTAAAATTTCACAATTTCCTCATAACTAATGGCCTTGGACTGTTGGCTTATACCACAGACTGTGTATCTATGGAGTTGTATTACCTCTGTGTCCAGAAGGCTGAACTTTCAGTGCCTCTTCCACCAGAGCAGGGAACCACACCAAGTCAGTGAGGTACTCATAATCAGCACCATTAGAAAGATGACCTACAAGTAGTTTTAATACTAATAATTATAAACAAACTGGGACAAACATAATTTTATATGTCACAAAATTTTGAGAGTAAGTGTAGCAATATTGATAAAATGAGCACGACAAAAAAGAAAAATTATTCAAAAAGGCCATTGAAAGAAAGAGCCTAGACAAAATTCTGCAAAATAAACTTTCTTTATCCTCAAGCCAAAGTTCATGCAGATTTTAAAGTTGCACTAATTCATGACTTAAATGCAATAGAAAGAGAGAGCGAGAGAGAGAGGCTGGCTTACCATGTGACCTGTAGAGCTGTCTACCAAAAGGGTATGGACACTTTTTCTTGTTCTGTCCTTCCTTGTCTGCTATTAGATTATAGTCTTTGGCCTCACTTCAAATAAAAAAGAAAAAGAAGATCAACTGTTAATCCCTTCACTTCCTCATTGGGAAAAGGGCATTGGAATAAGGAATAGTGATAATATTTTGTATTTTTCTACACAGTGTATTTGGACAAGTAGTAAACTGACAACCACGTGTAACTCTACTGTAGTATTACTCACACTCGCATGTCATTTAGGACTTCCGTGTACTGCAGTAAGCGTGTTCTGTTATACTGAGAGGTCTCTGGCTCTGGGCTATGGTCCTCCACTAGGATGAAATTGTAGTTCTGGTTGGTCATCAAGATCTTCTCCATTTCAATTGGATCATACTGCAACAAGTGATTAAAATAATTAAATACAATTAATCAATTAATAGTTATAAGTATTTATTTAAAGAAAAAAAGTCACGAAAATTTTTATATACCTACAAAATAAACCAAAAACTTAACCTCTCTGGTGGTAATAACAAAATCTCCCACAAGATAACAAGTTTGTCATATTTTTTTTAAATCTATTTTCTAACAAAATAAAAAAGATTTTTGTTTAAACTTAACAAACAACTCTACATAACTCAAGACACTTTGGAACCAGGAACTTGCTTCCAATTATAATACACTGATTCTAGTTAGGTAATGTTCATCTTCATTTCAGCTTATACAAAATTAAATCTGTGCCATATGATTGTTTTGAGATAAAACATTTTTAACTGGAGTTACAAAATGACAAGATATGTCGAGTCAATTACACAACCTTCACAAGAAAGATAACCCACCTCCACCATTGGCCTGATAAAGACGGTCCGGTGGTCTTCAGGGGTAATGTTGGACACCTCAGTCACCAGGTTTTTGTGGTTCAGTTTCTTACACTGAGCAAACTTCACTTGTTGGAGGCAAGGTGCTTTCTGAATGGTCACATTCTTCAGGACACGGCATGCTGATCCTGGAAATTAAATTGAAAAAAATTCTTTTCATTGGATCTGCAAATAGCGAGTTTTTCACTGAAAAATATTTACGATTGCTGTGACAAGTCTTGATGAGATCTAGATGAAACTGTAAACAGGATTTTAAAAAGTGCTTCCCCTTTACTTGAGCTTATCTCAAACTTGAGTGGTATTTAATTATAAGCACACATTATTTGCATTTTTAAAGCAAATTATAACTTCAAATCCAGTTTCCTTTCAATATAATTCAAATAGTCAATAAATAATGGAAAAAGACAAAATATTCTCATATGGAATCTCTATAATGAAACAAAAATAATTTTCAATTTTTTTTTTGTTTGTTTGTTTTTGATATTGTTTATTAACTTACCATTAAGAGAGCTGAGAGAGGGACAGTCAGCCACATGCAGGTCAGTTATTCCCACTTTGTGCAGGTTCAAGTTTATCAATGTGGCAGACCTTATAGTGAAGATCTATAAATAGGGAAAAAAAATAATTTTAAACATTGTCAAACATGTTACAGCTTCATTTCTATTTTATTTCTTTATCCAGTTTATCGTTTGTTCATTTTTTGCTATGCACACTCACCTTCAGTAGTGTGTGTGTGTGTGTGTGTGTGTGTTTGTGTGTTTGTGTGTGAGCCAAACATTAATTTAGGGTTATGGATTGCAACAAATTAATTTTGTTCAAATCCACTGAAAAGGTACTATACACAAGAAAGACAGTCAAATTTTTAAGGTTAAATTGAAGGTATCTAATTTTTTCTTTTGGAAGTCAAAAATGGAGGGTGGTTCAACAAAGATTATCTGGAAGACTGTCAGAAAATATCTCTGGATCTGCCCCAGATACAAGTTGCCCTACCTGGACATGGTCATCCTCCTGCACGGGGTCACTGGTGCTGGTGGACTGATCCACCATCATGGTTTTCCTGGACCCAGCTTTAGCCAGGTAAGAGATATTAGTCTGACTGCCCCGGCTGCACAGTGGCGTCCTCAAATGGGCAGCGGCTGACCTGGTCAAGGGACCATTACGGACCAGTAGAGGCAGGGCGGGCTCTGGGCAGTCAGCTGATATGCTTGGACTGATGTCAGTGTTGTTGTTGGCACTGGATTGGTCCTCCTGTTTATGTGGCGAGGAAGAGCCATCAAATGTTGCCAAAGGCAGAGAGGTCTGTGTGCCAAAATTGCAGTTGATCAGTCGACCTGATCTCAATACACGGAAACCTGGGGATTCACCTGGAGATGACTGAGAAGAAGATGTTTTGTTTTGGAAAGAAGACTGCCTACATTTCTGAGCACTGCTGCTGCCACCTATTGGAGTGTTCGTAGTACCATTTAAACTGCTTTTCCCCACAGTAGAACCAGTTGTGGAATGTCCACCTTGCTTCTTTGCCTCCTCACGTATCTCACTCATGGTAGCCTGACACGACTGACTGACTTGATCAGAATCTGTTTCAATTTCTCTATCACCTTTCTCAGCTAACCCCTTCTCCACATTTTCACCTGAATCTGAATAAACATCCTGACTGGAATTTAGAGAATGATCTCTTTCATAATTAACATCACAAGACAAACTGTTCTGAGAGCCTGAACTAGATGAATCTCCACCTCTAGAAGAAGCAGATTTTTTAACCAATCCCTTTTTTCTGCCCATGAGACTTTTTCCTTTTCTGCTTGGAGTACTTGCCTCTTTCTCAGACAAAGACCCGTGTGTTTCTTTGGTTTTAACCGAGGTAGGAGATCCGCAGGAAGCACAATATACATGAGCAGGGAGATCCTCTCCACTATCTTTTTGGTCATTTCCCATACTGGATTCTGTTGAATCAACATCACAAGCACCACTGGTTAAGTCTTGACTATTGCACATTCTAACATTCTGTGTCACCGTATCATTCCCATTTCTACTTGCTGGCATGTCACTGCAACTTCCTTCATGTCTATTACTATCACTGCATGATGATGATGATGATGATGATGATGATAAAGATATTTTTTGGCAGGGATTTATATTTAAATGTTCAGAATCTTCAGCACTGTTTGGTTGCTCTTTGTTCACTCTGACATCAGCATGTGTTTCACTATTTTCAACTGTGACATCGTCACCTTTATATTCGGGCGTTTTAAGGGTCTCTACACTCAAAGGAGTCCTACCCGAAGACGACGTAGCAACAGATCTCTCACCATATCCCCCACTATGTTTGACATCACTGTGCTTGAATTTCTTTGGTGGTGGTTCATTATCATGTGTGGGATTCTCCCCATTAGTTTCAGTTGTAATAGACTCCCACTTTGTTTCTTTGTTAACAAGACATGTAGAACTCAGAGCACTGACAGCAGATTTGGACTTAACAAGTCTCTGTGCTTGCAGTGGAGAAGCTCCACCATTCTGGATCATGTCTGTATCCCCTTCCGGGTAAAGTACATCAGAATCTGCCCTTACATTTCCTGTGCAAGTGGACTCTGTGTCAATACTGTCTTTACTGTCCATCTCAGGTTTTGAGATACTGGATTTATTACTGCTTTGCGAGCAAATGCACTTGGAGCAACCGTCAGAAGTGTTTCTGACAGGTCCGCTTTCAGTTTGGATATGTAAATCACTGGACAGTGACTCATCAGTTTCATAACTGAAACTTTCACTGTGCAGTCCCCCAATGCCAGAACACCCTTTACCTGCCACAGGCTGTGAGATTTTTGTCCTCAATTCACCAGTGCCCACATTAACACCATCGATGCCCCTTTGCCTAGTTGCATCTACTGGTTCTTGCTCTAGATCCTTACTTCCCTCTCTGGGATCAAACTCGCAATTCTCAGTTTCACTCAACTGTGACGAAGATGCTGCTGAAAAACTAGGAGGTGGTGACAAAATTTCATCACCAACATCATCGCCATCATCATCGTCATGAAAAACAACATTGTTCTCATCATTACTTGACACTGATAGTCCTCCATTTGCTTGAACACCATGATCAACGTGACAACTGGATGCAGAAGGTTGGGTGGCCAGCTGAGAACTAGACTGACTAGAAGAAGACTGACTGGTGGAAGGTGGACCAGATGACGGATCAACAGGCTGGCTCACAGGATGACTGGCAGGTTGAGCAAGATCAGGATTGGCTGACTGACCAGAAGGCTGAGCACCAGATTGATTGGCAGGTTGAGCAGGAGCTGGATTGGCTGGAGGAGGAGGGTTGGGAGGTACCATTGGCACAGCAACATTCTGATTGGCTGCATTGTGTGGAACAACTGGATCATGATTAGACACAAGGGCTGCAGAAACACCCAATCCTGTGCCTGCTGTCAATCCAACCCTGAAACAAAATTACACATTCAAACACAAATTCAGACTTTAACATCTGATTAATCATCTGATGAAATCATTTTGGTCTCAATTCATTTTGTGAAACTGACAAACTGCCCTTTAACTGTAGTCTAGTGATCTTACGGCAATCTCAGTTATTTAGTCACTAGTAAATTAATTTCATTGTCTGGTGACATGTTTTATACTTAAACCAGGTAGGATTTATCTTTGCTCCACATGCTGACCTTGAGCATCCCTTGGGTGGCTCCCTGAACATCATCTCCAGTGTGACACTCTCAATGGACTGCAGCAAGGGGAGCAGTTTACAGAAACTGTCCAGCTTCACAGAGTGACAGCGCCGCAGGTACAGCTCTCTCAGATTGTTCCATGGCACCAAGGCTGCAATATGCACAGAATAGAGAAATCAAGGAACTTTTTTAAAAAGGGAAGAAAATGAACTTAAAGGGAACTTGAAGCTAAGGAAAGAAAGAACACTTTTCCTAAACAACTTTAAACATGGATGAAGGTGTTACAATTTCATTACTGTTGTCCTTTTTTTATATTATTTTTATCTCTTATTTTTATATATTTTTAAACTTTATTTGTTGAGGGTAGAGGTATGGTAAATTTAAAATCAGTCTTCCCATTGCCCTCATTTATTCATCTATTTATTATTCATCTATTCTTTTTTTTATTTATGATATTATCATGATCTGTTCTTGTTGTTGGTGGTTTTATTATTTTGCTAGAATAACAAATGAAAATAAAGAAAATACTTGTTAAGAAAACAGAAGAACAGAATAGTAGCAAAACAACCCCACAAACCCAAGTCAAACCAAGCCAGAGCATTCTGTAGCAGTGGACAGTTGTATATAGTGAGGAATTGCATAGAGGGGAAAACCCTTCCCGCCGTCCGGAGGCCAAGGTCTGTGATGTTGGGCGGGTTTTCTGTAATATCCGCCAGCCCGTGAGCCACCAGTTGCCCATTGGTCCATTTCCCTGGGGAATGAAAGATGGAAATTATTTTGCAGTTGTTATTTCAGTTAATGGTTTCTTTCTGTAATAATCATTTCATTACTTTGACATTTATCATTCTTTCATTTTTTTTTTTTTTTGAGTCAGTAGCTACATGTATCAATGAAGGTTTTGATCTCTATATATTTATGATCCAAGTAGAAAAACATCCTCGAAAAAATTAATCAGGCAATATAACAGCAGATATAAGGTTCAAACAATTACAAAACACTTCCATACAATCTATCAAAATAAAGATCCTGAAATAATTATCAGACGAAAATTATTTTCATAATTAATATGCACAGAACATTTTATTAAGTAGTGTAAAATATGTAGAACATTGTACCTGGCTCTGGAAAGTCATCTACAAATCCTAAATGCAGAGTCTTGAAGTTTGGGAAGACCACATCTGCTAAGCTCAATGCTGCAAACACACTATCCTTTGTCAGAGAGGGTTGCAAAAGGAGTTCTTCTAGACTAAAAAATAAATTCTGACAAACTTAAAAAAATGACACTGTTCATGTTCTTTTATAAAATGAAAATGCATCATTCAACAGATAAAATCTGAACGAAAAATCTCACTACGAGACTTTACTGAATTCTTTTTTCATCTTTTTATTAATGTTTTTAAAATATATACATTTTTCCAAAAATTGTCATTTTTCTTCTTATTATTAAATTATCCAAAACATACTTTTCTGAACAAGTTATCACTAGATGTCCCAAGTCTCCCTCTAAAGCATGTTTGCATGTGCCAAAAGCTATCTTCTTCAGGTTACTAAAACCATAGGAACGCCAACTGTCTTCCACCACATGTTGAATTAGGCCACCTAATAATATTCAAAGTGGTTAGATATAAATTTTCCAGACATCGCTATTTTATGTAATGTAATGCAATGCAATACAATACGATATAACAAAAAAATTATAATGACATATTATTTTCATCTTTAACAGCAAAATATAATCTCAATATACAACCAATTTATAATGAAACAAATGCATGTTCTTGTTTATGTCTATCTTCAATATAATGCATACAACAACAGCAGTGGCAGCACCTGCTTTTATCTTTCTACCTGGTTTATGCCAATTATTTTTTTAGTTTGAAATTGCTTCAGTATTGCATGAGATGTCCTGCAGAAAGAATTTAAAATAAAAACTTTAAGTGACGTTCACAATATAGTGAAGTCATATTCTTATAATATTTGTATTCATTACAGCAATCTGCTCAAAAAGCTAAAACTGACATTTTTCTGGTGCTCATTTTTGCTATATATTGCGAGATTCATCATTACCACAAAATGCATTGTACAATAAATATACTCACCAAGATAAGGCACCCTCACCAGCTCCAGTCTCCGCAGTTGATGAGCAGCCGCCAAACTTGTTACCATGGGAACATACTTTAAAGCATTGCGCGGCCCAGCGCAGTTACGCATTACAAATACCCTCAGAGATGGTGCCACAAAGTCCTTGAATGGGTGTGGATTGGTCAGACGTACCCACTGCAGATAGAGAGACTGAAGGCACTCCATACTGGGCAGCTCTGGGAGGATCACCCCACTCAGGTGCAACGAGGTAATGGAGGGGTTTGTGGGCAGTGAAAGGCGATTAAATGAAGGGATAGGGTAGCACCCATCGCGATTTTTGAAATTTTCAATAATAACACCAGGGATGGATTCCACAACAGCTTCAAGTAGGCGGATATCACACGTCTCGAGGTACATGATATTTGGGCAGTTATCAAGAACACTGATGATGCCAGGCACAGACAGGACATCTACACCCATCTGCCGTCTTCTTGCCAAGAGCTTGGGGTGTAGACCATTAATCGTTATCAACTCGGGACACCGTGCTAAAAGTTTGCCGAGCTTTGAATCGGTCAACTTCTCTGGCAGCCACCCTTGGTCCTCCCCTTCAGTAAAATCGATAAAAGTTGTGAGTCTCAAGTTCATTGACACAGCTTTATACAGCTTCCTGCTCAGCACCTGTAGTTTCATCATATCATAGAAAGGAAGGTAGTTTAGGATTTGGCACAATATTTCCAAAGAAAGTTTGTTCAGGTTATCTTCACCATCATAATTTTCAAACTCTAGAGGGATAGACTCACTGTCACTTTTAAATCTTTTACTCTGCCTTCTTGCTGGGGTTGTTTCATCTTCCTGATCTCCATTTCCTGTGTTATGTGTACCCATGTCTACACTCCTCCTCCTTCCCAGCTCTACTGTCTTCCTCTTTGAAGAACCTATCTTACGCCTGCCTCTTGCCATCTTTATTCACACAAGATAACTAACTACTAAGACATAGTGGTTTGCCTCTTATATCACCAAATGTGATAGTGGTAATTGTCTAAAAAAAAGGAAAGAAAAAAATGTGATAATAATACAATCATCATTTTTCTTGAATAAAATCATAATTCTAGTGGATTTATATTCTTTCAATTGTGAGAAAAGTGAGGTAAGAAAAGAAAAAAAGTAATATGCACTAACTTGGAACTTTTCTTCTCTATAATCAATGCCCACTTAACATAAGTGACAATTTGAGTAATTGAAATTTGAATTCAGAACTGCCTTAGCCTTCAGCTTATACACACAAGGCCTTATAATTGCCTGTGTTAAAAACTATAGGATATTTCTGATGAATGATATGTATGAGCACTGCTACACAGCTGTGAACAAGAGACTAAAACATAATCAAACTGGTGTGTGAACTAATGAAAGAGAAATTCAATTGCAAATGATTTATCAGGGGCATTACAAGGTGCAGCAGAGGTCTCAGTTTTCCCAGGATGTGGACCGTATTTCTAGCATCGGAATTTTTAGCACGAAATTCATGCCTTAATTAGCACTCCTATATACAGCTTCATATCAGGGACCGTGAACAGGAGTGCTAACCATGCATGAATTTTGTGCTACAAGATAATGTAACGCAGGGTGCTACCAGGTCTTAGCTGCCATAAGTTCCTGGCAATTAATAGCATGTATACATATAAGCCACTGAGCAAAATACAGGCCAAGCTCGTTACGACTCGTAAGGTCCAAGCTAAAGTAAACTTAAGTTGCAGCCAGATTAGGCATATTCTTTATTGATAAACACCTTCACATATAAGGTAAAATCAGTGACAGCACAGGTATCTATAACATACTGTAGCACAAACAAATAAATAAATATGTATAGATTATCATAATGTTGATATAAATGGCCAGAACTTCAATCAAAAGGTGAACCACTACAAATGATACGTATGACCATATCCTTGTCGTGGTAGGCAATCCATTAGTTCTTCGGGATCAACAACAGAATTTGCAATGCTCAGTCATATTTTCTAAAATTTGCACCGAAGATGAACTCAAAACGTCATAATACATACACCCAAAGGCAAATTTTAGCTCTAAATTCGTAAACATACTCAGAAGTATGTATAATTCAGTAATGTTNATATCTAGTATTGTATTTCTGTGACCATTTTATATTTGCTTGTACGCTATCGATGATCTGTACCTTGTATGTTAAGGTTCTTTATGATCAATAAACATTCCATTCCCAAAACTGATAGTAGATACATAAAATGATATCAGAACTGAACATCAGATATAAACCTCAGTGGAATAAAAAAAAGCCATTGACATCAATTAGAAATTGTTTTAAAAACTGACCTTACCAGTAACTTGTTCACGTAACGGTAGCGACAATTTTTTCGTATGTTTTATACAGGAAACAGACAAATAACTAGAACGCACACAATTAATAGCTCCGCGAACTGAAAAATCTAAATATAGAGTTGTGTTTTGAGTTTCTTTTTCTTTCGTGCATCTGTAGAAATAACATCTATTTATTCATTATATATATTACCATTATAGATATTACTAAACATTTTATAATATTGATGATATTAAGCAGCATAACGTGAGAATGCATTACCGTATAACGATAGTCGCAAAACATGCTCTTGATTGAAATGGAAATGTTTTAGGTTTTTACTGACTCTGCAGAGATATGTAAGATTTCATACGCAATATCATAACGCACATTTTGCCAAAACAGTTATTTTAAAACTAAGACATCCCTGGACTAATTTGACAAGTACTTTATGGTATTGTCGTAAGTGCAGGTAACCTTCCCGACAAGATGTGACCATGAACTGGTTTTCTTTTACCAAATTTACACAAACTTATTAGATTTGATGTATATGTTGTTTACAAAATGACTTCTGTAATATCACGAATTCGTCCAGCGACATCGTTATTTTCGAGACACTTGGCACTAAGCAGGTGAGAAATCGATCGTCAGGTTTAAAAAGTTCTTTTGAATATTGGAATATTTTATTGTACGGGGAATACAACCTTTGAAGTAAAATTCACAGAAGAATGTCAACGTTTCACTTTAAATTTAACAACACGCATCTGATTTCACATTCAGTTACTTTTAAACAAGAAGTGTTAACTTCTTGCAGTGTTTGAAAGTTTGATTGGAAAAGGACTGACTGATATTATTTAATAATTGAAATTGAATTATATATATTATTGAAATTTCCTCAGTGAATGACCACTCTTTGTTTTCAAACCAGAGTATTTTTAGGAACTAAGGGCCAGCAGGCTTTTTGGAACAGACTGGCTTTATATAAATTTACTGCTTTCTTACAGATCAGCAGCAGCTGGGAATTCAGTTTTACAAACCAGTTATTTCCACACAAGCGACCAGCAACATGCAAAAATGAAGACTATTATGAAGCAAGCAAAAGATCCACCATACTATAAGCGAATGAATGAAATTGTCTACCCACCTCAAAAAGAAGGAGAACTGAGAAGACCAGCTGTGAGCATGATATGTCAATAGATTAAAAAAAAAATATTATTTATTGCCTTCATATATATATATATATATATATATATATATATATATATATATATATATATATATATATATATATATATATATATCACAATTTCCCTTTAAAAAAGAGTGGAATAAACTATTTTGCACAATATATGTCTCAACAGCATATTGAACCCCTTTGTGTATGCAACAATATGTTGACAGTTCCCTTTTCATGCTCAACACTACGTTAGCAGTACTTACCTGAAACCGTGTTTATTACAGGAAATTAACCACTGGCGTATGAGGATCAAATATAGCCCTGATAAGATGTGGTATATAGCCTGTTTGGTGAGTTGGATTTTCTTCATTATGTTATTTTATTTATGCAAAATCTATAGATAGATTTATTCTTCGTTTTTGCAGTTATTTAAATGTTGAAAAAATACTAGAGTGGTAGTTCATATAGATTCAAATTAAGCATGTTTAATACACTAATATATTCAGACCATTATGCCAGACAAATTTGACCAAATGATTGCGATCAACCATAATTTTGAGGGAATTTTTTTTTTCTTTTTTCAAATGGAAAAAGTGCATTGGACATTGGAGGTGGAGAAATATATGATTGAAATAATAAAAAGATATCATGGCACTGTTCTTATGCTCAGAAATTGGCCACACTCTGGATTTGAATTTTCCATCCATCAAATTTAAATTGAAAGAAAAAGCACACACACACACACACACACACACACACACACACACACACACACACACACACCCTGAAATTTAGTTTTTTTTTTTGTTTGTTTTTTTTTTTTTTATGTTTCAACATCTTATGTTTTTATCTGTCTACTTATCTGTCTGTCTACTGACCCTTTTTGCAGAGACACTGCTGGGTAACCAGCTTAACAATTTGCCTTTCCTGTATTTTGTTTTTTATTTTATTTTTATTTATTAATTTTTATTATTTATTTATTTATTATTATTATTATTATTATTATTATTATTATTATTATTATTTTGAATCTTCAGATGAAATTGAATCAATCAACTGTTGCTTATTAAAGTCTCAGCTGGGCAAAAATTTTTAATTCATATACTGCAATATTTATTATTTTAGATTCGCGGGATGAGTATTGATGATGCCTTGAAGCAGTTAACATTTTACAAAAGGGAAGGTGGTCAGATTGTGAAAGATGTGAGTTTTTTATGGTCATATTTTTTTAGATATGCTAGATTGGAAAAAGAGACTTCACCCCAAAATAAACTGTTTATTTGTGTCATTCAGTAGGCCTTAAACAAAGTTTCTGTAGTGTCATTTGCCTTCTGTAGTGTCATTCACCAGATAATGACATGCATGCACCAACTTTGTTATGCATGTTGCATTCTGGTGTAGATTGTTGCACTGCCATTTCCAGTCAATTAGTCATCAGGCAACCACGACCAGCAGAAATGGGTTAACCGTGCATGTGCATCATTATCTATGGAAAGGTGAATCGAGTAACCACAAAACAAAGATTCTAGTGCTTCACCTGGTAGAAAAAAAAGATTGTGTTGTGTCACCAGAACATACAACAAAGATTCAGTTGTTCAGGAATGTGGTGATATAATTTTTCACCTGATATACGACGTGGATAAGCGTAAACATCTTCATTTAATGCAAACTGGAATTTGTTTCAATGTATAAAGTGATAATAAATGATTATTCAAATTATTGTAGGTGCTTCTTGAAGCCCAAGAAAAGGCAGTAAAAGAACATAATGTGGAGTATAAGTCCAATCTCTGGGTTGGTAAGTACACTGAGGAGAGGTGTGACTTTCAGGTGTTTGCAGTTACCCTCTTAGTTCTTGCCCAATAATTAGTTACTAAAAACAAAATATATACTTTGCTCCAGCAATGAAGGAGGTTACTTTTTCATCAGCATTGGTTTGTAAGTGTTGAGATGGCTGAAAAAAAATTCACAGATGTTTATAAAATTTTATGGACCAACATTTTAGCGAAGGGAAAGAAGTTATAGCAATCGCAAGTGAATCCAACTCTTTTAGTATTTTTTTGGTAATTATCATTATTATTATTTAAATTTTACCTTGGGAGATGTCTGCATTTTTGGAGTGTTCACTACTTTGCCCATTTTTTTTACCTCAACTAAAAGCATTATTACAGAATATTGGTAAATATTTTAAATTCTATGGAACGAAGATTAATCAGTATTTAGTTATGTATTGAACTTGTCTGGTTTAGCTTTTCTTGGAAGATGTGTAGGTCCACAAATGGACCTCAGCCAGGAGCCCTGAAAAGGGCTGTTTGTTGACACATTGTGCTTAACACACTCAACTTCTACCATTGGCATTGGGAAGTAGTCCAGAGGAAGAAAAGAGCTCTGTGCTGTCATTCTCAGAGAATGGAATATAACTGAGCTCATCTTCTTTTCTCGTGGTATACTCCTGGAACATCTTCCATACCCCGTCAGTGATCAGGAGTCTGTTTCGTAACTGATACATAGTCTTGCGATTCTGTTGCTTCACAGCTTTGGCATAGCGTTTCTTCAGACGAGAAACCTGCATCTCCAATCTGGTGGCCTTTCTGCTTCCCATGTACATCTTCAGATAGGCTGTGCAGAAATCAGGCTCTGGCTCATCTGACACAAACACAGGAGGGATGGATGTCTCTTCCATGTTGCTTCCTCAAGAAGATACTGTTACTTATCCCAAGGGCAGTTGAGAACTGATGGGTTAAGCATGGTTTGGCTGGACTTATATACATCTGTTAATTGGCTGTCAGCTTGGGTGTCTTATCAGACAGAAACTAGTTTGTGACACTTCACAGGCTGAGGTGACAAACAGGTCATTGTGAGGCATTGTCCAGTGACAGGTCATTTGGTTAACCATTTATCAAACCTGCCAGGTGATTGACTGGCTTTAAGTCAGGTAAATCACTACACCTGTCTAGTGGCATGTTTGAATAAGTAACTTATAGTAACTGGCTCGCGCTGCCAGTAATTACGCCGCGGGATATTAAGGGCACAGACCGTGATCATAAGGCATACCGCGAATAGAAAATAGAATTTAGAAAATATACATTGCATGTGAATGAAGCCTTAGTATGTGAGATTTTCAACTTTAATTTGAGACTAACCATTTTTTTTATTCGGTCAGCCTGTTCCCTGTCAGGCCTGCATTGACCTGTATGGTCATTTTTAGTGTCATGGTCATTCTGTTGACCAAGGGGACATTTACTCTAGAGTCCATTCTCTTTGCATGAACAATATGTCATCTGTGGGGCAGGAGAGATTTGCTTGCATGGTCAGTTTAGTGACATTGTCACCTGAGAGTTGTTTTTTTTCTTGTGTGTATGTGTGTCACCTGTCAAGCATGCTGTGCCACCTTTCAACTAAGACATTCAGTCTTAGGTTCTTATGTGAACCATGTCCCTGTACAGCCAGAGTCCAGTATCCTGGAAATGACCCAAATCCTACCTGTAGCCTTTGAAGAGCCTGAGACTTGATTCTGCACATAAGTATGAAGTTGATCTGAGGTTTCATCAGGATACGGTAGCAAGGCAAAGGAATTAGTTTTCCCTCCAACTATCAAGGTTGTTTAAAAGCCCAAAAAGTCCCCTTTAGCACAACTGAGGAAGTCTTTGCACAGACCTTGAAAAATCTCAAAAAATGCTGATAGTGATGTGTCATTCTGAATATTCTGCACATAAGTATGAAGTTGATCTGAGGTTTCATCAGGATACAGTAGCAAGGCAAAGAAATTAGTTTTCCCCTCCAACTATCAAGGTTGTTTAAAAGCCCAAAAAGTCCCTTTTAGCACAACTGAGGAAGTATTTGCACAGACCTTGAAAAATCTCAAAAAATGCTTATAGTGATGTGTCATTCGAATATTTTCAAAACTGCAAACTTTATTTTTTACCAGAAAATTGCTAGTATTTGTATGCAATTTAAATAATTTTCTGATAAGGAATTTTAGATTTCAGTTAAATTTTTCTGTTAATTGTTTACAGTTTCGAGATCTCCAGCTTCAACTCTTCTAGTATTTTTTTGGTATTTATTATTATAATTTACATTTTACCTTGGCAGATGTCTGCATTCTTGGAGTGCTCACTACTTTGCCCATTTTTTTTTTACCTCAACTAAAAGTATTATTACAGAATATTGATAAATATTTTAATTTCTATGGAATGAAGATTAATCAGTATTAAGTTATGTATTGAACTTGTCTGGTTTAGCTTTTCTTGGAAGATGTGTAGGTCCACAAATGGACCTCAGCCAGGAGCCCTGAAAAGGGCTGTTTGTTGACACATTTTGCTTAGCACACTCAACTTCTACCATTGGCATTGGGAAGTAGTCCAGAGGAAGAAAAGAGCTCTGTGCTGTCATTCTCAGAGAATGGAATATAACTGAGCTCATCTTCTTTTCTTGTGGTATACTCTTGGAACATCTTCCATACCCCGTCAGTGATCAGGAGTCTGTTTCGTAACTGGTACAGAGCCTTGCGATTCTGTTGCTTCACAGCTTTGGCATAGCGTTTCTTCAGACGAGAAACCTGCATCTCCAATCTGGTGGCCTCTCTGCTTCCCATGTACATCTTCAGATAGGCTGTGCAGAAATCAGGCTCTGGCTCATCTGACACAAACACAGGAGGGATGGATGTCTCTTCCATGTTGCTTCCTCAAGAAAATTTCTCAGAAGATACTGTTACTTATCTCAAGAGCAGTTGAGAAGTGATGGGTTGAGCATGATTTGGCTGGACTTAAATACAGCTGTTAATTGGCTGTCAGCTTGGTTGTCTAATCAGACAGAAACTAGTTTGTGACACTTCACAGGCTGAGGCGACAAACAGCTCATTGTGTGGCATTGTCCAGTGACAGGTTATTTGGTTAACCATTTATCTAACCTGCCAGGTGATTGACTAGCTTTATTTAAGCCAGGTAAATCACTACACCTGTCTAGTGGCATGTTTGAATAAGTTGATGTGACAGTTTTATCACCTGGTGAAAAACAATTCATAATACAAAAATGAAGCAGTACATTTTTTGGTCAGTTTGTGATTGCAGTGATATTTCTCTTATGAAAGAAAAACTTAATGATTACAGTTTTAAAGAAAACATAAGCAAAATTGTTTTTATTTATTTATTTATTTATTTATTTATTTATTTATTTATTTATTTATTCAGTGTCAATTTTTTATTAATGACCAAAAAACTGAAGTCTTGACACATGCATGCTAAAAATTTTTTGATAAATGCAAGCAATTTTCTTCTTTCTTTAAGTTGTTTATATTTTTAGTATGTGAGATTTTCAACTTTAATTTGAGACTAACCTTTTTTTTTTATGTGGTCAGCCTGTTTCCTGTCAGGCCTGCATTGACCTGTTTAGTCATTTTTAGTGTCATGGTCATTCTGTTGACCAAGGGGACATTTACTCTAGAGTCCATTCTCTTTGCATGAACAATATGTCATCTGTGGGGCAGGAGAGATTTGCTTGCGTGGTCAGTTTAGTGACATTGTCACCTGAGAGTTTTTTTTTTTTTCTTGTGTGTATGTGTGTCACCTGTCAAGCATGCCGTGTCATATGTCGTATATGATATTTCAACTAAGACATTCAGTCTTAGGTTCTTATGTGAACCATGTCCCTGTACAGCCAGAGTCCAGTATCCTGGAAATGACCCAAATCCTACCTGAAGCCTTTGAAGAGCCTGAGACTTGATTCTGCACATAAGTATGAAGTTGATCTGAGGTTTCATCAGGATACAGCAGCAAGGCAAAGGAATTAGTTTTCCCTCCAACTATCAATGTTGTTTAAAAGCCCAAAAAGTCCCTTTTAGCACAACTGAGGAAGTCTTTGCACAGACCTTGAAAAATCTCAAAAAATGCTGATAGTGATGTGTCATTCGGAATATTTTCAAAACTGCAAACTTTACTTTTTTACCAGAAAATTGCTAGTATTTGTATTCAATTTAAATAATTTTCCGATAAGGATTTTTAGATTTCAGTTAAATTTTTTCTGTTAATTGTACCACCAGCGTTAGCGCTGGCGGTACACATGGTTTTAGTCCCGTCCAGATTGTTCCGCCGGTTCCTGCAGCTCCGCCGACAAGTTACCGTTACCGCTTCTCCTCCTAGACGGTAATGGCCCCCATACCCATCTCTTGGATTTAGGTCACCTATAATCTCAACTCGTTTCACGTAAAATTTGGGCTTTGTCGGTATTGGGGTCTAGGTGTGGCACTCATTGCAATGCACCCTTGTCCAAAAATGGCAAAATTAAATGCTAATTATCTACCCTACGGAAGGAATTATGGGAAAAATTTCTACAGACAGCTTTCCAAAAGTCATATGTGTAGATTTCAAATATGCCCTTGGATTTGACCTTTGACCTTTATTTCAAGGCCAAACGGGCCAAAATTTTCAAAAAAACGAATTTTTTTACAAAAAAAAATTATTTGCGATGTTATTCAGACACCACACAGACTTAACCAATAATATTACTGGAAAGTGTTACCCTTCGGGTCATCTTTCATCTCCGTGAATTTGGGGTCAATCGGTGCATTTTCACGGGAGTAGCGGCCATAAGATACCAAAATGAAAACTGTCTCTAATTCGGGAACCGTTAATGCTAGAGACCCATTCTTTTTTGCATTTTGTAGAGCATGTAAAGCCCAACACTGGAGGTGGTCTCCGTTTTTCGTATTCCATACGGTTTTCGAGTTACGCTGTATCAAAAAGTACATATTGGTGGTGAAAGCAAAATGTGCAGTACGGTAATGGATAATAAATTTTGAACTCCGGAAAAATAAAACATAATGCTTGGCGAGGCAGACAACTTGTGGTCAAAAATGACATAATTTCATCACATTTGAACATCTGGAACTTCAGAGCACCTCCCATTTCAAGAATTTTTGACCAAAATGACCTTTTCTTTATTTTAATTAATTTTTTCTGTACGAAATTTATGGCACATTATTGTAACTCCAAAATTATAACATTTAGTCCCTTTTCATCATGAATTGAACTTTGCAAATTTTGTTTCCCTTTTATCTCCAAAACTGGCAGAGATAGGTCCATAGTTACTATTGAAGTTAGTAGGAAGTCATATACTGGCAATCTAAATGTGACCTTGAAATTGACCTTTGACCTACTTTTTATCGTGAATTGAACTTCCCAAATTTTGGTTCCCTTTTATCTGCAAGACTGGCAGTGATATGTCCATTGTTATTATTGAATTTGAATATGAAGTCATTAAAGTCATTTACTGTGACCTTAAAATTGACCTTTGACCTACTTTTTACCATGAACTTTACTTTGCAAATTTTGGTTCCATTTTATCTCCAAAACTGGCAAAGATACACCCATAGTTACTATTGAATTTGAATAGGAAGTTATATACTGGCAATCTAAATGTGACCTTGAAATTGACCCTTGACCTTCTTTACACCATAAACTGAACTTTGCAATTTTTTAATGCTTTTATTTTCAAAACTGGCAGAGATACGCCCATAGTTACTTTTGAATTTGAATAAAAAGTCATTAGAGGCAATTTACTGTGACCTTGAAATTGACCTTTGACCTTCTTTTTACCATGAACTTAACTTTGCAAATTTTGGTTCCCTTTTATCTCCAAAACTGGCAAAGATACATCCATAGTTACTATTGAATTTGAATAGGAAGTCATATACTGGCAATCAAAGTGTGACCTTAAAATTGACCTTTGACCTACTTTTAACCATGAACTGAACTTTGCAAATTTTGTTCCCTTTTATCTACAAAACTAGCAGAGATAGATCAATAGTTACTATTGAACTTGTATAGGAAGTCATATACTGGTAATCTAAATGTGACCTTGAAATTGACCTTTGACCTACTTTTTATCATGAATTGAACTTCGCAAATTTTGGTTCCCTTTTATCTTCAAGACTGGCAATGATATATCCATAGTTATTATTGAATTTGAATATGAAGTCATTAGAGGCAATTTACTGTGACCTTAAAATTGACCTTTGACCTACTTTTTACCATGAACTTAACATTGCAAATGTTGGTTCCCTTTTATTTCCAAAACTGTCAAAAATGTGCCCATAGTAACTATTGAATTTGAATAGAAGTCATTAGAGGCAATTTGCTGTGACCTTTAAATTGCCCTTTGACCTACTTATCACCATGAACTGAACTTTGCTAATTTCTTTCCCTTTTACCTCCAAACCTGGCAGAGATAGGTCCATAGTTACTATTAAAGTTGAATAGGAAGTCATATACTTGTAATCTTACTCTGACCTTGAAATTGAACTTTGACCTACTTTACACCATAAACTGAACTTTGCAACTTTTTAATGCTTTTATTTTCAAAACTAGCAGAGATACGCCCATAGTTACTATTGAATGTGAATAGAAAGTCATACGAGGTAATTTACTGTGACCTTAATATTGACCTTTGACGTACTTTTAACCATGAACTGAACTTGGCAAATTTTGCTCCCTTTTATCTTCAAAACTAGCAGAGATAGGTCCGTAGTTACTATTTAACTTGAATAGGAAGTCATATACTGGCAATCCAGATGTGACCTTGAACTTGACCTTTGACCTACTTTTCATCATGAATTGAACTTTGCAAATTTCCGTTCCCTTTTATCTCCAAAACTGGCAGAGATAGGTCCACAGTTACTGTTGAACATGAATATGAAGTCATTAGAGGCAATTTACTGTGACCTTAGAATTGACCTTTGACCTACTTTTTATCATGAATTGAAGTTAGCAAATTTTGCTTCCCTTTTATTTCCAAAACTGGCTGAGATAGGTCCATAGTTGCTATTGAACTTGAATAGGAAGTCATATACTGGAAATTTACTATGACCTTGAAATTGACTTTTGACCTACCTTCCTATGAACTGAACTTTGATTGTACCATTTTTAGTAATATTTTTTTTATGCATATTTTGAGAATTCTTGTTGATTGCATTTTTTACAGCTTGTCAAGCACAAGACTGGTGGTGGTGTCCCTTTTTTGTGTGGGGGGGTCTATACGAATGCACTTACTCCAGCTGGTGGCACAATATTCGGAGGCGGTATCGCCTCTCTGATCCTCTAGTTATTAGTCCAGACATCCACAGAAGCAAGGCATTTTTTAAACTTATTAATTTATGATATCCAATGTAACATAACAACAAGTCAGTTCATGAATTGATCTTCATTTGATTAAAAATATAGGAAAATGCACATTTTGTATGAATAAAAGTAAACATAAAATGCAAAACATTGTTGACATTGTTGCACAATTCAGTGACAGATTATCAGGGTCCCTTTCCTTTCAGTTGATAAACACTGAACTGAAAAATATTTCCATACTTTTAATGATGCAATGCAACATGTAAATGAGCATATCAAGTCGAATCAAGTCACCATAATTTGAGAAACCTGTTTGGTGTATTTTTAATCTATGTCTAGAGAAATGCTTGATTGAAGACTCACGATTGATATGTACTGTGTGCAATAATTGTGTGTGGGTATGTACATATAAGTCCTTATATGGTGTTATTAAGCAGTTTGTAATTTAATTTTGGAGAATTTCACAACTGGTGGTCACAATTTAAAAAATGCGCAACCTACAAGAGCTAAATCTTTTGTTGATACAGGACAGCCTTCTGTTTCTGCATATCAGACAATCTGTGAGAGGTGCACCATACAAAGTATTATATTTCTCGTAACTTTTCCATTTAGCCTTTAAATATATGAGAAAGAAAAAGTGTTTTCATTTCTTCTTGTGCTTCTGCTGACAATTCTAAATAAATAGAATACCTATCCTTGTTGTATGCAAGCTATCAGGATAACAACTTTCAAACGACAAATGAACAATTAAATAAACAAACAAATCCAATTAAATAACTCCTGTTATGCACTGAATTTCACTCTCCTGATGTTCAGATCCTGTCTCCTCAGGAGATATAAGAATATTCTTTCGCTGCTTCTACCTTGTGTGCCATCTAGCTGCCTTTGGTACCTGTCACCTGTTTTTTTTTTTTTTTTTTATATATAATTAAGATTTACTTGCACCTAATCATTCAGTGTGGCTTGGTGGGAAAATGCCAGATCAATTTCCTAAATGTAAATTAACAAAAAAAAAGGTAACAATAGTTATTTTTATTCATATTGTAACTTGCAACATAATACAGTAGGAAAACACAGAATTTAACATTTTTCAAATTCATTTCATTAAGTTATATGTCAATTAAATGATACCTGAGCTAGATTATATACATTGTACTTACAAAACAGATTTACTCTTAATACTACACCAAATCTAAAATCAAGCCACTAACTTCCAAATACACATGACACAGGTAATTGATTTAATTGGCCCAGCTGAGCTCTGTGCAAATGTACATTGTGCTGTAGCCTTGACACTAACTGACAATAATGCTAACCAGGTATTAAAGAGGTAGATGACAGCAGATAAAATCCGAACAGCACCATAACTGATAACAAATTACACCCAAGGCAATAAGTGAGTCTTCATGATGAAAGTAGAAACCCTGCCTGGGTATTTCCACACGTTTTTACAACACACTCTCCACCCAAACTTTTTGGGCACTACTAACATGCAGTGTACGTGTGCTCCAAACTTATACACCTCGGTCTTTGGTTTTCTACTGTGTTTTTTTCTTTTATGGTAAAGACTGCACAGCTGGGTCTTCATTCTTTGCTGTAAAATAAATTAGTTTTATCCTTTACTTGTCCTATGAGTCTTGATTCAAAGCCACTCCTCGGTCTCTCCTCCGTTTACGATTTTCGTCCTTACGCCTTGGATTGTTACCACTGCAGGCAGTCTGTGAACGCTTGTAAAGCTAGTTATATATCTTCTCTCTATCATATACCCTGCAGTAATTCATCATTTTACTCGGTTTAATATCAAAGAAAACACAGAAATTAAATACTAAATTGTACATGTAGACATGATCATGCTCAGCGGACGATTCCGGTCTCCCTCCAGTATGGCTGCCGTTTGTTTTGATGACGAGGGCTACAATGGGTTATATTAAGTAATATTAAGGCGTCAAGGGTATTAATGAAAAACTCCAAAACTAATGCAGCTAATTTAATTTCCTATTAACTAAAAGGTATGGTTTGCCAAGCAAAACAATTTTCCAAAGCTTGTAGTCACAGTGTTCCCTTACTGACAAAATAGGCTTCCGGCAATGGTAAGGAATGTTTATTGATCATAATGAACCTTAACATACAAGGTACAGATCATCGATAGCGTACAAGCAAATATAAAATGGTCACAGAAATACAATACTAGACATAATAGATTAAAAAATAAAATAAAATAAAATAAATAAAAATAAATAAAAATAAAAAAAAACTACATGGAACATACGAATTAAACTTACACCTAAGAATGGATATTTTACTGACCGACATCCAACTATAACAAGGCACCATAACACTACTAGCAATAATGACGCACAATTACAATGAGAAATAAATAAATAATTATATATGTTATATATCCAGCTACAGTAGTTTTTATGTGTGTAGCATTTCGTTAACCCATACTATCTATCCATCCCGACTTTGCTAATGACACACAGGGATTATGTTAACTAGTGTTCTGGATAGTGAGCAACTTATCCCTAAGTTTTAAACAGCTACCTAAATATTGTACTACAACATATATAATGTCCATCTCTACAGACCCCATTAGAAAGTTGAATATTTCTTTTTCACTGGTTACGGGAGTACTCCCGCAAATATGTTGCCGGAGTACTCCAAGAGTACCCCATTTTATCATGCAAATGAGTGTTGCTGGAGTACTCCCGCAAACCTCCAGCAACATTTATGGGGATATTCTGGCAACACTCATTTGCATGATAAAATGGGGTACTCCAGGAGCACTCCCATTAGTAACATATGTTATGGGGGTACTCTGGCAGTATGTTACAGCTAGCTACTTCACAGATCCCAAAACCAATGTAAATACAATTAGATTGATCAATCAAGGGCAATTTACGTAACATCTTAGCTATAGGACCCTTTCACAAGTTCAGTGCCTAGAAGCTCTTTATTTGTACCAAAGCGAAACAACTGTCATGACAAAAATTACACAAGCGAGTTGTAAAACTTTTCAGAAACATGTTTTTACACCATGTACAACTCAAACAATCAACTTGTAAGTCTTGAACACAAAATAAATTTTAGTTCATAGTGTATTGCATAACCGAACAATACATGTATGCATAAACCAATTTACATGACTCTTTGGATGAATAAATAAAGTAATAAATGATCAGAAAACAAATTTGGAAATGCACTACTGGCATAATATATAGCCAATATCCATATATATATATAATTACAAAACAATGCATTGTTTCCCTTAAAAATGTTTAAAAGATCTAAAACAGTCTTAGTCATTGGATATATGCTAATTAAACAACACAGTTATAGCTCTGCTCGACCTTCACTATGTGCTGAAACTGATCCTAAAAACTGAAAAAAGTCTGCAAAATGAATTAACTTAGAAATGGAAAATGTTGATACAAAGAGATCAATGCAAAAAATTGAAATTTTTAAGTTTTTCAAAAAACATTGAATTAATCTTGTTCTCAGAAGTTTGTGAGACTCAGAGAGGGGTTTAATTATAATATCCTAGCAGCTAGAGTGGTTTATGTATGTTAAATGTATGTATAACTGGGGTAGCACTAGGATTTTTTTATGTACAGACACAGATGTGTCTGTACATATAGCCGTCATCTGCGTCTGTCGTCGCCGTTGCCGTCGTTGCCTTCGTCGCCGTGCACTTTTACCAATAACACGATAAGTGGAAAACTGTTTTTTTCTTTTGGCTTGAAACTTACAGAACTGATGAATATTCATAATACGTAGGTCAAGTTCGAAAATCAGCATGATCGGGTCACTTATAGGGAATTTATGCTGTTTTTTATGTACAGACACAGATGTGTCTGTACATNAGGCTAATTTATCAACACAGTTATACTACGTGCTGCTAGACCTTCATTATGTACTGAAACTGATCCTAAAAACTGAAAAAAAGTCTGCAAAATTAATTAACTTAGAAATGGAAAATGTTGATACATGCAAACAGATCAATGCAAAAAATTGAAATTTTTGAGTTTTTCAAAAAACATTGAATTAATCTTGTTCTCAGAAGTTTGTGAGATGGGTTCATTTAATTATAATCCTAGCTAGCTTAATTCTAGAGTGGTTTATGTATGTTAAATATATGTATAAATATATATTTGAATTTACATGACTCATTTATACAGGTTTAAATATGTATGAACAATGCTATCTAAGTACTATAAGCAAGATACATAAAATTTAATTTCTTTGTTTACTATAGTTTCAATCAAATTTATAAAAGAAAAACTCATTGAGAAAGAAAAACAAAATTGGCCCTAAAATTTAAATATCCAATTAACATATGGCAAATAAAAGCTGCTGATCCCTATGCATCTATATATACTCACTTTTCACCATGGGGAAAATTGTTAATCTAACTGATACCTAGTGCTTCATCAAGCCATACATTCTTAAAATTGCCACTTTCCTGCTACACACATGTGTATATACGTACCATTTAAGTGCATGATAGCCATATGTTATAGCTGTATATTTGATTCTGATTCCATATACATATTTTGTTAGTTATAGTTGACTTCCATTCTAATGACTCATTTCTTAGAACTTCTTGTCCATTTGTCAGTAAAGAACAACTCAAATCTCACAACAGAACAGTCCAATTCTTCATATTCTTCATCTTGTAGCTGTTCATGAAAGCTATAGATATACCTAAATTCTCAAATGTACTTTGTCAAGTTTCTCGATGTCTTACCACTTCTAGATTCAAATACATTTCATCACCAGTTTGTTGTTAACACACACAAATAAATTAAATGTTGAAGTACTTTGGATGATACCTTATTTTCCTGACTTTGTGGGTTCTTTGCAAATAAAACTAGCAGACGACCATTTTTGATGAAATGGAACTACTTTTCACAGGAAGTAGTGTATTCATACGCAACAGTACATGTGACCTTGGGTATGGCATACAAAAAAATAGTACATGCATTCATACTGTCACAGCATGCAAATTATAATATACAAAACTAAACACATTTTTATGTAACACAGAAAGTTAAATGCATTTTTATTTATTATTATTATTATACTGGATAAAAAACGTTGATGAAATGGTTTTGACCACCTTTTTGGAACTTTTAAACTGCATGTGGATGGACCCACATATATACACACTAAGCATAGATGAGAAAGAATATATCACCATGAACATATATAACTTGTATATATATATATAAATAATGCCTAATATGTATGCACTACATGTTCAATTCCAAATGTTATTCTTAAAAACCATATAAATAAAAACAATTTCTTAGAATGCTTGAAAGTGAAAATTTCTGAGTATGATTTATTTCAAACAGAACAACTTTATGGCTGTTGACACTTCTGGATAGTCCGATTATATAGCCAAAATAAGCCATAAAGCATCCTGCTATAGGAATAAATAACAAATCATAAATAAACATCAATGCTGTCATATCATACATAATACAAGAAAAGTGTACGTCTTCATGCAAATGTACAGTGTGTATATGTTGCCAGAGTGTAGCCGCTAGCGGCTAGCTTCCGGCAACCCTGCGGCTTACCTCTGGCAACATGCTCTGTATATAGCCGCAGATAACCCGCTAGCGGCTTCCCTGTGGCGACATCCAGGGCATGTTGCCGGAATGTAGCTGCTAGCGGCTAGCTTCCAGCAACCCTGTGGCTTACCTCCGGCAACATGCTCTATATGTAGCCGCAGATAAGCTGCTAGCAGCTACCTTGTGGCAACATACAAGGCATGTTGCCAGAATGTAGCCGCTAGCGGCTAGGTTCTGGCAACCCTGCGGCTTACCTCCGGCAACATGCACTGTATATAGCCGCAGATAAGCTGCTAGCGGCTAGCCAGTGGGGATACTTTCTGGCAACATTTTTATGTTGCCGGAGTACTCCTGCTATACTCCGGGAATACTCCGGCAATATTTTACGTTCTGTAAGGGTATAGAATTTGTTAACATCTTGGGAATTTCTTTGAATCAACCCTTTATCAATCTTACCTCAAACTTCCTGAGTTCTTCCTTGGCTTCAGCAAATGTTACAGAAGCTGATCTTGGCTTTGTGGTGGCTTTCTCCATGTCTTTCATCCAATCCACAAAACGATGGTAATCCTCACTGAACTTCTGCCACAGCCGCCATGTTTCTTCAATTCTGAATTAGCAACGTATATTCTATGTTATCGATTTGGGCAATACATGTTCATCTAGGTAGGAAATAACTTGAAAAGATATAAATGCATTAGGGGCTAAATTAAAACTTGAAGTTGAAGGTGCATTAAAATATTACAAAAGAAATGTTAGAAATTTTTTAAATACTGAATTACTAAAGACAGCTGGATAGTACTCTAAATCCCCATACAGAAAATAAATGTGCTTCATTTCACTTTCTTACAAAAAATGAAAAGAACAAAGAAATAGTTTTTACCTCATTCTCCTTTCTGTAGAAAGTGCTCTGATGTTCTTCCATCGTCTGTCCAGGCTTGTCTTGGCATGTTGTAATGCAGAGACCTCTACATCAGTGGGACAGGCGTCTGTGTCGTGAAGTAACACTTGGCACAGGTTGAGGACGGAGGCCACACCTGCACTGTGTCGCTCTATGTCCTGTTGGTGTTCCTGTGGGAAAAAATATGTCAGAAATTAAATATCCACTAAACCATAATAGAAAATAAATAAAAAAGGAAACAATTTTTCTAAGAACCAATAATTCTTTCTTTCAAAAAGTTACATTTAACATTTCTACAATTACCAATACTTATTTTCTTAAAAAAAATAATATTCAACATGACATGAATTTTATTCCTGACCAAGTATTTAATATCATATATCAGAGGTAGGTAAAAGTTATTCAATTGGTGTTACCTGTTGTTGCTGTAATCTTCTGTGTATCTCGGTGAGGTCAGCCTGTTGGTACGAGACCGGGCTACTCAAAGCATGTTCTATATACGCCAGCCAACGTCTCAAGCTGGCCATACTCTTCTCTAACTCTTGGACCGCTGTTAAGGTCTCTTGGAGTTTCTTCAATCTGAAGACACAGGTAGAATGTAATTACCATCTTTGATGTCAATATTACTTATTATGAAATTGGTTGGTCATGTTTTAGAATTTCTACAGAACTTTTTTCCGGTTCTTCATCCTAAACAGCCCACAAGAATCAATACATGGCTTTCAAATGATGAGTACATAATAAAAAAGTAAGAGCTGTTCTGATTGTTGTCACCAATCTAATCCAATGGTTGACAGTGTGTTTCTTTATACAGGTAAGAACTGTTTACCTGGCTGTCACCAATTCCTGTAACCTCTGCCACCTGTCTCTCAGCTTGCTGATCTTGTACTCAATGTCGTTGGCTCTGACTTCACTGCTGGATTTGATCAAACGGTGGCCATGTGCAAACAGATCATCACGGTTAACCTGCATGTTTGTGATCTCTTCTTTATAGTCCTAGAAGAAAAAAATAATAATAAGCATTGAACAACTAGGTCTTTAACCCTCTAGTGCCATTACAATGTCTGGTGTAATCGTGAAATTATCTTACTTGTAACATAATGATACAAAAAAAATGTGCAGAAATTAAAATTATACTGAAAAACAACATTTCAAAATTTACAAAATTATGACCTTAAGAAGAAAGCAACAATGTAGATGAATGAAATTTCAAATAATACAGCACATAAATAGTAAAATCATCTTTAAAATCTGTAAGTGTGCCTACCTTTTGCAATTTCTCCAGTATGTCTTCAATATGGAACTCTTGGTTGGAAGACACCTTGGCCTCCATATAGGAAAGCCAGTCCAACATCTCCCTGTATTTATCATTGAACAGTGTCCACTCATTGAGACGATCTTCAATACAATTTCTCCGAAGTACAATCTGGTTAGCTATTTCATCCCACTGTTTGGTAAGTAGGACAATTCTCTGGCGCAGAATTGTCAGATCATCTGGTGACACCACTAGCGCCAGCTGGTGTTCTTTTTCCAGGAGAATTTTCCTTTTGTCTGCCGCATTGGCGAAGGCCGTTTCGAACTCCACACACTGCTGCAACTGCCGCTGGAGATCATCGTAATTCTGCGCCAGCCCTACATTCAAGGCTTTTCTCATTTCCTTCAGCCATGCAAGGATGTCTTCAATGCCTTCCTCACAACCTTGCCACTGCTTTAGTATGCCCTCTAGGTGTTCTCTCCTGCCGTCCAGCTTGCCTATGATCTGGAACCAGTGTTGCTGGATGTCTGTCAGATGTGACCGTATGGTGGACTCGGTGGTCTTATCAGAGATACTGACCAGCAGACAGCCAGCCTCGTGTACACGCTGGTACATTGATTCATGCATGGCAAGGTCCTTTTGAGTGGCCTGAAAATAGATTATAATAATGGGCATTTAAAAGGCTTTATTTGATATGTCTCCATACTTTCAAGACCAGAGTAAAAGGACGTGTGTTGGTTCTATCTATGATTATCATACATTTCTGGAAATGGCAATATTTATTTAGTTATTCTAAGATAATAATAATACATAAAATTTAACTTTTCACTTTCTGCACTAAAATTAAAGCTATAACCAAGTTAATAACAGACTACACAGATGAATTTCCTACAGAATAATCATATAATGTTTGAGTCATCTTTTGCCTCATATTTCATTATCACTTACTCTCAAATGTTCAATCAAAGCCTTGATTTTCTGCAGTGTAGCTGTACTAAATTCAAATATATTCAAGTTCTCATCCATTTCATCAAGCCAATTAGACAGCTTCTCTCTAAGAGTCTTGTACATTTGCCAATGGGAAATGTTGTGGTCAATAATAGCCTTCCTCTGATTGGTTCTCCTGACAACACTCTGCCATTGCTGGTCCAACATGGAGAGCTTCCTCTGGAATTCCTGGCGTTCATCTGAATCGCTGTCTCTCATCATCTGGTGGCCATCGCTGATGATGGACTGCAGGATTTGTTGTCTAGAGTAGATTTCTGACTGGAACAGCTGGAGGGATAACAGGAATTTATTTGTAATTTATATTTCTCATATTTATAAAGAAGGTTAAGTCAACTGAGAAGAAAATTGTTTAAATGCATTACCAATTATTTTAAAAATGCAGAATTATCTCAAACTAAAGCATATAAATCAAGTATACTTTTCTTGTAAAAAAGTAGCACTAGTATCATACCTAACTTGAAGAAATCAGAAAAAAAATGGTTCATCAACAGAACTACATGCATGTACAAGATAACTTTGCTATAAGAAAAGCACTGAATATATACCTCATATATTTTCTGCTGCTCCAAAAGTCCTTCATAATTTCCAGCAATATCCACTGCCAAGTTCTGCTCTGCTTGAGCCAGGAAAGTCATCCATGCATCGCACTTCTGCTGGAAGTCGTGGTGGAGTAACATGTGACCCTGCATGGTGCGATATCTCTCAGACGTCTCTGCAAACATCTTATACCATTTCTGATTGGTTTGTTTCAATTTCTCCGAATTCTTCTTGCTCAGGGGCAGGCGATAGCCCATGTTGTTCAGGTTGTCCAGCTTCGATTGGTAGTTGTTAAACTGTACATTCAAAGCCTTTAGCTCCTCTAGCCTATCTTTCAAGGTGTCTTCATCGGCAGACTTGTTAGGGTCTTCCTCCTCTAAGACTCTTTCGGCATCGTTGAAGAACTCCTGAATCACTTCAATCAGGTCATCAAATCTCCTTTGCTGTGACAGGTCGTTCTGCAGGTTATGGGTGTGTTTCAGGAGAGCTTGTCTCATCGTGGACACTCTTTGGCTGAGGGCAGTCTCACGAGACGTGATGCCTATGATGGTGGTGTTGTCCATGTTTTTGGTCAACTGGTCACTCGCTTTGTTGAGGGTCAACAAGGATGTTTGGAAATTGTCCAGTTCTTGCTTCAGTTCCTATATACAATTAAAACATTCCTATGTTAATTATCATGTACTACATTAGATTTATTTAATTTTACATAATTATAATTTCTGGCACAATACCATTACTGTGGATTATGTTACTATAAGTACATAGAGAGAAGGGTTGAGACTCATCCTGCACAAAGTAAACATAAAACGCACTTCACAATATAGTACATTATGTCATTAGTTGGATAATGTTGAAAACAATTTTTACCTTCTACCAGTACATTGAACAGTCATCTTAATTCCACGACAGTACTTCAACCTCATAACTTTCCTCCATAACTTAAAGATACCACTGACCTTGCTCTTGTTAAGATGGCCATCCTTGTCCTCCGCCTCCTCTCTCAGCAGCAGAAGTTCATTACACTGGATTTCCTTCTTCTCCACCCAGTCCTTGGCCTTGGTGTAGTCTGCCTCATATTTCTGCCATTTTTCTAGGATGCCTTCATACTTGGACACTCTTGTGCGCAGCTGAGACACTAAACTATCCCATCTGTGAAGATAAAGAAGTTCAGGTTATTAAAACCTACAATACCTTGTTTGCTTCCCAATCAAGTGTAGAAATGATATAGCATTTTGCAGTATAATTCTTGAAATTGGCTACCATTCAGAAATTGAGCTGATGTCCATTGCACTGTTTGCATGTATCAAAAGATGTAGAGGATTGAGGAAAGCACTTATTAAATAACTGTTCAGAAATGCCCTTCACTGAAAAGCCCAGATGCGTAAAATGTTAGAAGATAAAGTTGGCTTTTTGCCTCAGGTGAAAAGACTCAACCAGATAAAAGATGCTTCTAAAAGATACTTACCTGCTCTTAACGTCAGTGACAGCTCTCTGCAGTCCTTGGGTAACAAATGGCTCACATACTTTAATAAGCTGATCCCCATCGTCAAGGAACTGCTTCAGTTTGCTTCCTTGTTGATCAAACTCTTTCTGCATTCCCTGTAAAGGAAAATCATTGGGTTCAACAAGAATATGTTGATAACCATGCCCAATTTAAGTTCTAAACTAAACAAAATGTGATAAGACACCATTTAAATTTATGTTATAACTTTACCATTATCTTTTCAAAAGAAATTTGATTTGATTAAGATGCATTTTTTCCTATATAAATGAGTTTTTTCTTTCCTTGAACATTTAAGCATAATTATTATGATGATCTTTATCAGGAAACAGACAAACAAGCAAACTATTCAAACAATAGAAGTTACTTTTACAAAAGGCTCCAACAAATGCAACACTTTAAACTTGGTTCTTATCCCCACCTTAAGTCTTAACAGCTGACTCTTGAACGTGGTTGCATCGCCACTGACCACATTGTATCGGCTGAGCAGGTACTCTGTCTCGGTCAGCAGCTGGCTGACCACTTGAAGTGAGGCCTGGTAAGTCTCCCACTGTCTCAAGGTGTCCTCCAGGACATTCTGGACCTGGCACACCTGGTGGTCAAGGCAAGCCCAGTGCTGGTTCAGCTTGTCCACTGTGGTCTTCACATCATGGATGCTGTCAGAGGAGCCCTTGCTGGACTCCATGAGACTCAAGCCTAACTTCTTGACTGATTCTATCTCGTCTTCTTTTACTTTGAGTTGTTCTTCAAGTGACTAAAATGAAAAAGTAGGATTATATGAGACAAATAATATGTATTAAATATAGACTAAATGTATGGACCATTTTTTACCTGCTTTGAATAAAATTTGCTGGTTAAAATGCAAATGTGACATGTCTTATACCTATATATGATGCTTCTGCATTATTTCAGAAACCATTCTATAATAACTGTCTGATTACCTTGCAGTCTTTGAGAGTCTGACGTATGCTGATCTCGTGACCAATCCGATGATACTTCTTGATCTTATTCTCCTGATCATCGAACCATTCCATCAATCCTTTGACACATTTCTCATACTCCTCCCATCTGACTTGTAGCATTTCTAACGTCTTCAGTCTCTCTGCCACATCACTGGCTGCAGCCTGCCAGCGCCTGTTCATCTGACCCAATTTTTCTGCAAAATCTGTCTTCTCTGCTTGGTGACCGTGAGGGACGCGTATACTCATCTCCAGAGCAGACTGATTGACAAAGTCCACTGTGAGCTGCTTGTTGGAGATGTCCACCTTGAAGCCGCGGTATTTGGTCAGCATGATCTTGGTGTCCAGAGCACTGTCCAGTGGTATGTTCTTGTCATCTTTGAGGACTTTCTCCAGTCCGCTGATCCAGATGAGGAGCTCGGACAGAGCTTGACGGGATGGCATTAACTCCATCTGAGCCTAGGATGGAGAAATAGAAATAGGAAATAATCAAATTCTAAGCTTATGAATGATTAATAAATAAAGCACTTGAAATTAACTCCACAAATACTGAAAGCTTATTAAATTAGGACATAATAACTTATAACCATAAACGCTTGCCCAAGTTGGACATAAAAAAAAAGAACATTTAATGAGGATTGACAGCTGATCCCTAAAGCTTGTCAACTCCAAAACGTGCACAAGTTACACACTTTAACAGAAAATTTGACTGGCAAAAAAGATGAAAAACAACAGCAGACGGCAGCTACCTGGTGAAGCCTATCTTCACAACTGGTCAACTGAGTGGTCAGCTGGAGCCAGGATTCTTCAATACTGTTTAATCTCTGCAGAAGACCACTGGAGTCTGTCTTTCTCGTCCTTAGGATCTGGTTACCAGTTAGCATCACCTTATTTTTCAATGGACTCTGATGTTCAACCTCTTTTCTAAATTCCTGTAAAACAAAAGTTTAAACTTTATTATTTAATCTCAGAATTGATAATCAATCATGATTCAATCAAATAAATAAATAAACAAATCAATCATGATTCAATCAAATAAATAAATAAACAATGAATAAGTGTATCAAAATCTATAAGACCGACAAATTTTATGCTTTTACTTGTTTCATCAATGTCAGTCACGAAGTAACAGTACTAGAAATGCCCACAGAGCAATTTAACACTTTATTCTAACTATGAAGAGAATTCACACCTGTTGTTACACTGAAAGTAATCTTAGTACATGTGCACTAGAAATTCCAATCTTACCAGGAACCTATCAATATAGCCACGTATTGCTCCAATATCCTTGACATCTTCATCCTTCAAGACAAACTCTCCTGCCTTTTCCTTGGCTGTGGCCAGCCATTCTTCCAGAGTGCCTGCATCATGGTCAAATGTTGTCTGCTGGTCCAGAAGTACCTCAAGCCTGTGATAATAATAATAATAATAATAATACCCTCTATTAAGCTATGGAAATTATATATTCTTTGAAATACTGGTAGCTTATTAAATTAAGGCAGAATCACAAATTATCACCATAACATAAAAATTGATTAAATTATATAATATTATAATACATCTAATGATGGACACATTGGGAAAGGGGAATTACACACATACACACAACTTTATCTTCACTAACCATTTCAGTTCTTGATTGGTTGCATTGTTGATTGCAACCCATCTTTCAGCAAATGTAGCCACATTGGTCTCCAGAGCAGGACACTTCACCCTCTGCGCCAGCTGCTTGCCCTTCTCAACAACTTGGTACATTGCCGCCTTTTCATCGTTCAGTCTCTTCTGCACAAACTGGTGCTGTCTAATGGCCGCCGTCTCATCGCCAGTGGTACGAACTGGAGACTGTTTTTCCAAAGATAACAACCACTCGTTTGTCTGATTGAACTGGTCCTCAAATTGGGCCCATTCTTCCACAATGCGCTCGATACGCTGTCCTCGCAGGCTGGCCTTATCTTGGACAATGTGGGTCAAGTTGATGAGACGCGTGTGCATGCTGAAGTAGCGCTGGCGAGTTGCTTTGTCAGTTTTCTGTGCTAATGCGTCCAGCATAGACCTATGCCCTTCTAAGTCACTGAAGAATTCCTGTCAATGACAAAAAAATTGAAATGAGCTATTATCCCAATTCAAATTTACTCTCTATGATTTTTTATAAAAGATAATCTAATAATGTATATCATTATTATTATACATATCAAGCACATGTAAAGAGCCTACAAATGTGCAGATAGTTCAAATTTGTGCTAAAAATCATTTTTACTAAAAATTTACTAAAAATAACAGGAGTATTTACAGGGACCACTGCTTGATTTTTTTGTATGTAAATAAGATAGTAATAACAATTCATAACTCTTTTAACCTTAAAATTATTTCCTATTCATGTATCTCTTTCACTTACTTTGTGTGCCTTCAGTTGTTGAGCCAGATGCTGCAGATCCGATGCTGCCAGGGTGTCTGCACGTAGTTTGTCTTGAGCTGTGTCTAAAAACTCCGCGTATTCCTGAATCATCTTCTCATACTGACTCTGCACTGTCATGGCACGCTGGAGCTGAGCTTTCCTCTCAGTTGCCTAATGATGGAAGCAGAGTTTAAGCTAAAGTTGTCTGTACAAAACTTATTTAGGTAAAGAAGATGTAGTCCCTTGGCTGTGTCAAGCAATCATGCCCACAGAATTATTTTTCATCTTATTTATTATGATTTAAAATGTCTTGAAAAAAATTTATAATAAAAGATTCTTCAAACAACAAATAAGACTCAGGAGTTTTTGGTTGCAACATTTACAAAAGGAGGGTTTTAAATACCTGCTGTTGTAACTGCTGCCAGGATGTGTGAAGTGTATTCATTTCTACAGGCAGAATGGCTCTGGGATCTCCCTCACTCAGCTCCTCTCCCTCCTGACTTAGTTTGTGGAGTTTCTGTTCGTACTGCTTGATACTGTCTTCAAGTTTCTGAAGTTTGCAATTACACAATATAAAATCCAACTCCAGGTGACCCTTGTTAAAATTTTAGCAATTTTCAAATAAGTTTTATCTCTTTGCTGCCCTGAATTTTCTCACTTAATTTATGCAGTCTTGGAATTTATATTTATATGTAAGTAGCACCATGCTGTGCACTGATTTCATATGTATAAATTATATATTGTAAACATCAATTTCTCCACAAAAAGATTCACCTAACACAGATAAAAATTAAAAGTAGACTGAAGGAACTTTGAAAATGTAAAAAAAGCTGCAAAATCTAAAATGACTGATTAAAGAAAATGAGCACAGTATAATTCAAAAGAAAAATGTTCACATATTCAAAGCACGTAAAATGTCTGACACTAAATATAAAACACATCACAAAAACTATTCAAATCAAAAATTGTTTCCTTACTGGCTCTTCCTTCTACGGAAATCATGCAAATGGACAAACAATATTTGATACATGCAATTACAAATGTTTTAAATGATTTCTTAAAGTAAAAATTAGCTATACATATCTATCATAATAGCTGCAATATATATGCTTTACTAAGTTAGAGTAATGTGTATATGACACCTGACATAAAGAGGAGCAGGCAAATTGAGGATTTCCCCTTAAAATTCCATTTCCATCTGAAATACATGACATAATGATAAGAGTATATAAAGCTAGCTTACCTTGATCTCAGCCAGCTGTTGTTCAAGAGGAGCCACACTTTGAGCAGAAGTAATAAAATGCCGCCTGGTTTCTGTAAGCTTGCTCTGCAGACTTTTCACTTCAGTCTGAAATATAGAGCATTGACATCTTACAACATGGTATAAATAGAAATATTCTTTCTGATATGACAATATGCAACTCTTTTCTTGGTCTTCTTATGTCAAGCTTTAAAAAGTATTAGCAAATAAATCATAAATTCATGAATCATGTACTTGGTCTTACTTGATAATGTTTCCATTTCCTTGTCTTTTCCATCAATTCCTGCTCCTGGTCATATCCTCTTCTCTCCAGGACTTGCAGACGTTTGCCCATGTTCTCCATTGTCACCTTGACCATCTGCTTCTCTTCCTCGCCAACTTCAGGGAGAATGTGGTGTGAAGTTCTCCCAAGCTCTTTCACATCTTCCTGAACTGAGCGCAGTTCTTTCATGACAGACTACAAAAAGAAAAAAACCTTTAAAGTAATTTCATATCCAAGGTACTTAAACATTTCTTATTTGAGCATAATGAGCACAAGGCACCAATTTTGATAACAATTTTGATGATATTCTGCATATATTCAATAGTGAACATTTAGCAAATACAGGAGTCTGAACCCAATGAAGTTTTTTTTTCACAATGTGAGAAAAAAGTAGTTTGTTACAAGATGGACTTTGACCCTGCCAGAGGTGGAGTTCACACTTTGTCCACCAGATGGCACTAGGAATCAATTCCTGTGATCAAGACATACCTCATTCTCTTTAAGTTGTTCCTCAGCTGTCCTGTCATGGTCCACTGCGAACAATTTCACCTCAATGAGGTCCATCCACTCGGACAAAGTTAAAATGGTCTCCTGGAACTGACGCTGGAATTGGAGCAGACGTTCAGAGCGGGTTTCATCATCCTGGTCAGGTCGCTGCAGACGTTCCCAGCACTGGGTCAACTCAAGCATTCCAATCTTTACTTCCTCTGTCTTGGTTGTGGTGCCTGGCTCATGAACTGACCTCTGACCTTTTTGGTAGATAGCCAATGGCTTGCCCTAGTAACATGAAACACAGGTATTTAATTTAAGGATATATGAATTAATTGTACCAATCACATTCAGTGAAACTACTGTAGTTTTATATGGTTCTTTTTTATTTTTTTTATTTTAGTAAGTAAAATTAATATTCAAAAACAATCAAATTCACTAATCAATTTACAAATATCAGGGCAAAAAAATGATTTTCAATCAAACCCACCTCACTTCTAGCCCTATTTATAACTTCCTCTGCTTGTTGTTTCTTATCAGCAGCCATCTTGGCTAACCTGTCCCAGTTGGCCTGGACGACGTCTGCTCTTGCCTCAAATGGGGCATCCTTGGGCTCCACATAGTTTACACCAGATGTGGACACGGAACGAATCAGTCTCTGATGTTTGGCAAGGTCTGTTTCAAGTTGCTGTAATAAATCACATACAAATGTTTGAACCATAATAACTAATTGCTGGTTTTTACACAATTACAATTATTTCTAAATTGTAAGTTGAAGACTGAAGATAAGCCACAGAATTATTTTTACATAAATATTGTTATGCTACTGAAAATAGAAACATTACAAAATACTGAAAGAGGACAACAAATATGAAAGATGTAAGACATGTTTTAACTACAAATACATTAAGCATTTATACATTCTTACCTGTTGCAATTGGTAATTCTCCTCCACCAACTTAGGACCCGTTTCATCCTTCTTTGGAGACAGCGTCATTCTGCGAGTGTCCTCCATCCACTGCTGTAATTCCTGCATGGAACTCTCCTCCTCAGCAGAAAGTGCCTGGCGCTCTACATCTCTGATTTTATCCTTAATCTGTCTTTGGCCATCAATGATCTGCAGTTTGAACTCCGTCACCTGTGCCTTGAGTTCGGACACCCTGGATCTCAGTCCTGTAGCCCCCTCTGAAGACCCAAGCTCCATGAGACTTTCACACTGGACGGCCATGTCTGAGAGCTGCTGGAGGCGTTTGTTTACTTCAGCTTGCAAGTTCTAAACAAAAATAATTTGACTTTTTAGTTTCTATATAAATGATAATATGGAAACCTTAGTTAAGAGACTGCCTTTTAAATTTACTGATCAAAGCAAATGTAGACATATTCATATATTTGTGGCACTTACTTTGCACAATCCCAAAATCATATTATAACAAATATATGTTTTCAAAATGTTACTGTGCTGTAATGGCTATTACCCTTTCAAGATACGAATAAAAAATGAAAAAAAAAAGAAAACTGCCAATACCTTATTTTTCTCAAGTTGCTGTTTTAAAGTGGCAGTATCTGGGTCTGTCATCGCTTCATCTGAATTCTCCAGTCTGGCTGTGGTCAACCATTCATCGAATTCTTCTATGTTTGTCTGGTACTCTTGTAAGTCTGCTTGGTGCTTCTGCTGGTCATGCAGCTTCATCTGTCAATACACACGTTTTTACATGTATTTCTATGTAATAAGTTATCACTAAAAAATCAACATTGTAGTGCATACTTCTTGCACAATTTCTTAACTCAAATTTGACTAAAAATTCTAAATTCTACAAAGATTTTAAAGATCACTTCTGGGCTATAACAATCTTCTATTAAATCATGGCCTGATAAAGATAGGAACACTTCATCGCTCTGTTTTACCTCTGTCTGTCTCATCCTTGTTCTGGTCATAGACTGCAGAGACTCCAGTCTATCGGTCAGTACCACCAGTGTGGCTTGCATGACTCGAGGCCCCTCTGGCTCTGAGCTACTGGACATCTGCTGACCCAGGGATCTCACTCCGGCCAGTTTTGTCTTTATTTCCTCTATGTGTGTCATCAAAACCTGTAGAATTTTTTTTGTTTGAAAGAAGAAATAAACAAAAGGATAATTATTATATAGGTAAACATTGAAAATTTGTGGATAAGAAAAAGCAGAATGAAGACCAACATATGCACAAGGACATTCTACAATATGTCATTACAGGCATTTCGGACATATATGCATATTTATGTATAATGACAAATGTCAAAACTACACAAGAAAGATGGCCTAATGATCCTGAATACCCCCCTGCCCTGCCCCTTCAAAGTGTTCCCTGCCCAGACCTCACCTGACACTGTGTCACCATACTCTCCAGGTCCTCTGTGGTCTCAGGTGACAGGGCATCCACCTGTAGCCTGACCTGCTCAATGTTGCTGGTGACATCCTGCAGGGCGTCTTGATACTGTTCCTGTTTATGGAGGGCTTCTTGCAGCTGCTGCTCCTTGACACCAAGCTTAGGAATGAATTAAAGAATTTATATCAAATTTCATATTTTTGTTAACCCCAAGAAATATAGTAGAGCCACCTGTAGCTGCTGCTTCTCTCACCAAAATAAGGAGAAAAGGCAAGATCAATTAATACTTAATTTTCATATTTATACTAAATCCGTAAATACCTTGGAGCCTTTCTTAAGTAATGGCTTCTGTATTATATCATATGACATCAATTTACTTATTCTTTAAATCCACAGTTGAAGGTATGTATATGGGATTTGAGAGACAATACTAAAGAATTACACAATCCACATATAACACAACTGATTTCTCAATGACATATGACCTATCAGGTGATACAGTTCCACATACTTGAACCTGGAGAGAGTTCCAGGAGGAATTGAGTTCTGCCAGTTGAGCCATTTTGTTTGGAGAGCCTGGACCACTAGCACTCATAGATACATCCCCCATGGTGGTCTCTCCCAGAGTGGACACAGTCAGGTCAGCTGGCTTCACCGGACTACCCAGAGTGGCCATAAGGTCACTACTCACAGAAGCCTTCAAGGGAATTTAAATATCAAATTAATATCCACATGGTTAAAGATCATTATTACAAAAGAGTTCATCTGGACAAAGTAGATTCAAAATCAAGTAAATGTTGAGTGTACTATGATCTTCTATGTTTATGATTTTTTTTCTAAGTTCAAAATTTGTATGATTCTTAAAAAAACATGGGATACTTATATATATATATATATATATATATATATATATATATATATATATGAATAGTACCTAGACAACCTTCATACTAAACAAAAATAACATTCAGTGGAAAAAACCATGGCAACAATCTAAAACATACCTGGTCTGACAATGATTCTGTGTCCTCTGGCACAGTAAGGACCCTCTCTGGTGACAAGAGTTGTTCCAAATTTTCTTTGTCAGGACTTTCCCTGATTTCAGTATCAACCTGAGCACGTTGGGGCTTCTTCTGAGGGAAAATCTCAGCTTCTTCCACCTCCATGGCTCTAGCTCCTTCAATTTCTGTCACCAACTGTTCTTGTACTGGACTCTTTCTGTCCCTCATGGCACTTTCCACCATTTTCCTAAGTGAGTCCGATGGTACTGGTTCTTCACCTGCTTCAGGGTCCTTGACAGTACCATCTGTCATATCTCTTGCTGCCATAGCATTTGAGTACTCCTCCAGAAGATTGTCAGTGTCATCAGACTTGATGCTCAATTGGTCAGAATTATCAGTCACGTGTTTGGATTTTTGTCGATCAGATTTTTTGCCAGATTTCCCAGCATCTGGCACATCCTCATCAACTTCACGGATCTTGGGAATCTTTTCAGGTGGTTCCATTTCTTGAGACTTGCCTTTCCCACTGCTTTCCCTGTCTGGGGCTCGTCTTTCTAGGACTGTTTCAGCAGAACTGGCACTCCAGCCTCCACTTGGGGTATTAGACCTCCCGTGCATGGCACTTTCAACCATTTCTCTCAAAGCTGTCCCACCAGCATCACCAGGTCTGAGTGAATCGGCTCCTCTGCGCTGGGTCTCCTTTGAGCTTATGGAGCCCTCAGGGGTCATCATTATACCACTATCAGTCCTATGCTCCTTCCAGTCTCCTGGCGGCTGCCCCTGGGATGTCTTTCTGGTTGCTATGGACTCTGAGCTCAACGAGGACATCAAGCCCGTCTCATCGCTAGCCAGACTCCTTTCAGAGCCCCAGTTGAACTTTTTGCGAATAGTTGGACTCATCTGCTGAGTTCTCTCCTGTAGCTGCAGGCTCTGCTCATTGATTTCTCTGATTTTCTCCTGGTAGGTCTTGATCTGGGCTGTCAGGGTCTGAAGTTTATGTACATGACATAAAACATAACATGAAACATCACAGGTAATATTAGAGGAAAGCAATAATGAAGACATCTATTCTATCAAAGTCAAAACACTGCATCAACTGAGATGGATTTCAATATCCCTCAAACTGAACCACTGTTCTTCTTGTGTTTGGCAAGAGCGTGGTTATTAATATTTTCTGAAACAGTAAGACAAATCAATGGATTTCAAATGCAATTCAATGGTACACAGCATGATTAAAAACCACTCAAAACCTGGCATAATCATTTTTAAGTAATAATATTTCAATCACAAAATCAGATCACAATGTCAAACAAATCCTTTGAGATAAATCATATCAGTGAAGCCAAATAAATACTTTTTACACAACAAAAAGTCCATGCAAAATTATCAATTAACCATAGTTAGACTGGAGTTAACTGCCACATACAATAAGTAAGTTAGGAACAGCACGTGTAATAGTAGTTCCAACAAGTAAATAAAAAGCGCCGTCTAAAAATATCAATTACATGGGAAAAAAATTAAAAACTGTTTTATTTTTGTCAAAATTACGGGCAGAAAAACTGAACGTAGTGCACCCCAAAACCAAACTAGGCCAGCTTTGGGGCAGCAAGATTAACATCACATAGTTCATGCACTTTATTCACCTTTAACCTAGAGAATGCAGTCTAGAAAAGAAGACACACAACAGCTGTTACATAAGGGTTATAATAGAAGCAACAGTACATTCAATAAAATAACTCAATCTTGTTAGTTTTGAAATATATGGCAAACCTAGAATTTTAAAATATGAAAATAGAATGTTTTCTACACATAAAACATGAAAGAGGCAAACAAAAAATTCATTATTTTTATAACCAATTAGTAATGTAGTTAGTATGCCATTAAAAAACTAGGTTTAAAACATGTACCAGTAAAAAGTGATCACATAACTACGTAATTATGAGTGCTGAAAAAGATAAATGAACAAACCAAAATGTTGGAAAAAGAAAAAGAACCAAAAGTTTGTTAAAATGTGCCAGTTGCTAAGGGATAAATGTTAAAGTTTCTGCTGAAAAAAAGAAAAAAGTTGAGTGAATACATTCAGTGTGACATAAGATTTAAAACGAGAACAGTTCCAAACATAACGAGATAACTAAAATATAAAAGATAAAATTGCAAGAAAATAAGAACTAATTTTAAAGAGATATGGTGAAAGTAATGATAAATAATAGAACTTATTCTATGAAATTTAAAGATAGAGAAATGTATATGCATCCTTTAGCTTACAGTTAAGATTCATGACATTTGCAAACTAACTTGAAACTCAAGCAGTCAACAAATATCACAACCTCTGGTATCATAAACTATGTTGTGTTACACCTTGAAGGTTAACTCTTTATAACAAAGGTTTTATAAAATATGTCTTTTTGTCTCAAATGTTGCACAAAATAATAAAACACCTGAAATTGCACATATGAAATCAATTACTGTAAAATGATTATTGGATTTGGCAGAAGATCAAATAAAATGTTTTTCAAAGTTTGTATTCACAAACAGTTGAGACAAAAGAAACACGAAAAAAATCTTTGCTACAAAGAGTTAGCATACATTATGTTCAGCAATCTGTTTCTTGAGTCCCTCAACACTAGATGCCACCACTGGCGATGTTGTCAACTTCTGCTGCGCCTCTGTAATCAGCAGCGTCAGGCGGCTAATTTCTGCCTCGTATTTCTCTTGCTGAGCAATGGCTGATACCAGCTTCTCATATTGATCCTTGGCTTCATTCTGCAGTCTAGCTATCTCTGTGCTGAGCTGTGCGCCGCGTGTCGGTGAGAAGTCGCCAGCCATACAGCGGAGCTCCTCATGGCGAGCTAGAATAGTGTTTGCTTTGCTGCCATGTTTTTTAATGTCTGACAACAGTCTCTGTAAAAAACAAAAGGTTATGAATGAAGAGAGATTCTCTACCCTAGCTATCAAACTATTTTTTTTTCAAGTACAAAAAAGTATGCCTGACAAAAAAAACACAATGAAATACAAAAATATCACCAAAAGGATAAGAATGAAAATGGATTCTTTATCCAGGAACATTTCATCCTAATACAAAAATACCAATATTTAAATCTGCTCTCAGCAGTGTTCACGTAACAAATCTGTAATTGACCAACCTCCTGTGCTGCAAGCTGCTCCTTCAAGGACAGAGTGGTGTCTTTCAAATGCATGCTGTGTTTGGTTTCTTCCATCCACTTCCCAATGTCCGCCATTTCCTTCTCATACTGCTCCCATTCCCCAACAGTCTCTTCCAAGATGGCAGTCCTCTCACTGACCTGAGTCTTCACGGTGAACCACTGATCCTGGAGGTCAGACAGTTTGTTGGACACGGACCTGGCATTGCAAATGTCTGAAAGCTGCCTTACCGTAGAGCTCATGGCTTCCAATTTAGAGTCAATTTCTGGGGCATTTTCAAGTAAAGCCTGTCAAACAGAAGAACAGTTAATCTTTCATGTGGATATAAAGCTTACGAATTGTATGAAAAATGATTTGGTTTATTCTAAGACTTGGTCTCAACTATATTGTAGAGACTGTTAAGTATATTAAGAAACATGATTTCATTACTTGTTTTACATTTCAAATAAACTAAATTTGGTGAAGTCTGACTACCTCATGGCCCACTCTGCTTACTTGTGTTAATACTTCAGATCACAAACACATTAAGTCGCGTACTATTCTTTTCTAATAATTAAATCATGTACAAAATCAATGCATGTGTAATTTTGAACTGGACATACCCTATGCTCTTGTAGCTGCTGTTTCACACGCTCAAGACTAGCCCAAGCCAACTCGGTACAGACCACTGTCTCTGTCCTAGTCAGCTGACTACTAACAACAATATGGCTGGACTCAAAACTATCCCACAAATCTAAGGCTTCCTGTAAGTGTTCTGTTCTCTCTGCTGCTTTCTGTAGGAGTCTTGCCCAGCGATCATTGACAGAATTAACAGTTTTTGTTATGGAACTTCTTTCTTTTGGATCATCTGTGAGGTTAATTACCTCACTGGCCTTGGATTCTAATTGTTCTGGTTGAGTCTTGAAAAGCTCTAATTCCACACAAAGTTGCTGAAATTGCAAATAAAAGCATGCATAGGTGAAGATACTATATCTTCCTAACACTCCAAAACAATACACACGTCGTAAAATTACTTGTATTTATCTAAAAAATATTCACTGATCTTTTCTTGCAATTCTACCACCTCCAAAAATCCTGTTATATCCAAAATACTGCTGTGTTCTAAACCAAGAAAAGTTGTCCTCAATAAAAAATAACATCTATAATAAAACCTTTTAGGGATAAAGAACTCATTTCATCACATTCAGACTAAGAAAAAACTGACATTTCAAACACATTATATTCATCTTTAAGTAAGGAATGTGGACAGATTTTTGAGAGAATGAGAATGAAAAAAAAAAAAAAAAAGAAAACTGAATACACCCTTGTGCTCACCTTCATGTCCTATATGAGGGAAAGTATCAATGTAGATACTGTATTTACAAAATATCACACAATCAGATTACATGCGTTTCCATTCAGTGACTTTCGTGTTTCTAGCTAACTGAATACAAGCAAGGTTACAAACAAACAGTTCTAAAATAATAACCCAATACTAAAAGCCAGCCATAAAATTTAATGTTAAAACCTTCTGCAAATCACTGTACTTCAAATATATTTCATAAGACATATATATTCCTCATATTAATATTTTCTATTGTCAATGGAAGTCCTACCTGATGCTTCTGATTTGTTTCTTCCAAGTCTCCATCTTTGTCTTGAACTTTTTCCTCCGCATTGGTCAACCAGGTATTGACTGTCTTGACCATGTCATGGTATTCAATCTGAACAAAATACAAATAATAAAGTTTTATAATAACTATAATGAGTAATCAAAATGTTTATTACTTTATCACATTACCTTATCAAAAGTAATGCCACATTTATTGTATTTCTGGCCATAAAATTATGTCATCATAATCATACATCAGAGCGATCAAGACTGGGTTATGGTTGAAAGCTCTGAAATTTTCTTTCATTTTTTTTTTTTTTTTTTTTTTTTTTTTGAGTATCACTTCTAATAATTTTAAATGTGTTTGTTGTTGTTTTGTGATAAGTGTTGTGAATCCTCAGTTATCAAGATCCACTGTAAGAAGCAAAATGAGTCTTACCAGTTTTATTAAACTTTTTACACAAATCAAACCATACCCAAGGCAAACCTACCAACCAATTAAAATGTAATAACAAACTTTGAGCTGTTATATACTAAAGTTACCTTGCTTTGTTTGGCATGATCCAGCTGCTTCTCACTCTCCTTCAGTTGTTTCACTGTGGCCTCCTCTGCCTGTTTGTACACCTCTATCTCTGTGATCAGCTCTGGGGGCAGGTCGCGCGACAGGGCGCGGTACTTTTCACGTTGTTTGTGCACAAGGGTCTTGAGATGCTCGGTTTTCAGGATAACTTCTCGTTGTAAGGCCTAAACAAGAGAAATACAGCCAGGAATTGTTTTTGTTTCTTTCAATAAGATTGTTGCAACACTGATGTAGTTTTTAAATAAGTGCAAAAATAAATAAATAAACAAATATTTGAAATAAGATCCTGCACTTGTGCCAAAAGAAGATGCACTAATATAATCAGCAAAAATTTAACGAAACATTTCTAAATGCCTTAAATATATCCTACAATTCTTTTTCAACCAAGAGGTGACCTACCTTATACTTTTCAGTTCTAGTATGTAAATCTCCCTGAGTGAGAGACTGAGATCTTGCTTGGGCCTCTTGCAACCACTGAAGAGTTAAATGAAGCTCCTGAAGGAATGTATCTCTAGTCTGGACTTCACCAAGGGCCGTCTGCTGGATGTCAGTAGCTTCTTTGTGAAGTCTAAATGGAAAATCATGCCATCACATTGATTTTTGCCATACATAAAAATTTTAAATTACCATTTTTTTCTTGTATACTCAGAATTTATCTGAAACTTTGGAAAGGAATAGGTTCGCTTTGAATCAAAATTTAATTTAGGAATCAAAATTTAATCCAGGTTCTATGCCATTATGAGATAAAAGTACTTTTTTTCAGAAAAAACTCATCCTTTGGCTGTACACCTAACAATGAAATAACTTTTCACAACTGTTACAACATACTTGTCATATCTGTCCTGTGCAGCCACCATCTTCCTCTGCACTGCAATTCTGGCATCACTGCTAGGCAGTTTACTCAGTATTGCCTGGGCTGCCTTCTGCATTTTGCCTATCTCCGAGTGCTGCTTTTCTAGCTCAGTTTTAATGGTCTGAAGAAAAAGATAAAGATGTATATCTTGATAACATATGGGCCTTACAGGGATGAGACTGCCATTTAGTGAAAAAGTCAGCAAATATGGTGTGGGGTCCAGGGGGCTGCCTAGGCCAATGATATTTTTGGCTCCCAAAAAGTTGGAAATCTGCTGATAGTTGGAATAATCTCATCCCTAGCTTTATCAAAATATTGACATAACATTTTTATATTATATATTTTGAGTACTTTCTCTCAATCAGAAGAGAAAACAGGTACTGACAACATGTGCTGATACATGTTTGGGATAAGGGTATGGTGTAAGTTATTTCCATAATATCTGTTGTTATATTTTGCCATTTGGAATAAAAACAGACTGAATAAGGGATATGTTTTTACCAATTATCCACTCTTACCCACCCTGAATTCCGTGTTGCTGGAAACTCCCCTTTTTTCAGCTAATAAGACAGGTGAGTTTACAGAAACCACTTGACAAGCAGGGTGCTCTTACCTGGCAGTCAGACATCTGGACCTGGAGCTGAGCTGTGGTGAGCTTAATGGCATCTTCCTTGGGCATCCTCTCCTCAATGGTGAGTAGGAAGTGTTCAAATCTCTCATAGATTTGATAGAAAAGGTGCCACTCTGTTACATACTCCTGTAAATTATGAATGAAAATGGTTAGAAAATATTTGGTATAATAAATAAATAAATAAATAAATAAATAAATAAATAAATCATGTTAAACCCGTTTCTTACTGTAGATATTCAGTTGAATGTGAGATGGTAAAGAGTCTGCCTTATTTAAGCATCCCAAAGCTAAAAAAACTGTTTTTATTATATCAATATAGTTCAACAATGACAACAAATTACCCTGAGTACAATCTGTCTCTCATCTGCCTGACTGCTGACGGTTCTCCACCTTTCATTAATACCAGCTATCATCCTGGTAATGACCGTCTGGCTGTTCTGGTTTCCAGAGCGGGTCAACTCTCTGGCCTTCTGGTTCATCTGGTCCAATACTGCAGCACGCTTCTGGACAGCCTCAGTGAAATTCTGAACATAACAAAGTCAACATGCAAATAAACATGCCCATAATGAACACTGCCCCCTGCTGAATAAATAATGTTTCTCAAACAGCTTATTTTGGGAAGGAAGTGAGTATTGGTACTTTCAATGATCTAAAATTGGTTACAACCTTGATGATAGTATACATAAAGTAAACAAGTTCTATTCATGACTGATACTTTTAAGTCCAATGGCTTAAATCCGAAGTTTGCGGAGTTTTTATATTCAAGAGTTTCTTATCATCAAGATTACATACCTCAATCTGGACCAACTGTTTAGCAGCTTGTTCAGAAGTGGCAGCAGCAGTGGTGTCAACATTTTCCCATTTCAGTTCCAATTCTTTCACTGTTTGGCTAGCATCTTCGAGTTGACCCTGAAGCAAAAAAATGAATAAATAAATTAATAACAATAATAAACCAGCAATGTAAACAAAAATCCCTATTAATCCAAAAGTATGCCAAGCATCAGTGATTAAAATATTTGACTTAAAATATTTCACTTCCTTTGAAATTACACTCATTAAAAGCAGAATTTTTGCCCCTGTTGTAACATTCATTGTTTTTATTGTTAAAAAATTGAGAAATGTGAAGATGTTGGACAATATTATAAATTAATGTTATAGCCATGGAGACAGTATATTCAGAAAGTACCTGGAACTCATTCCAGTTTTTGAGCTCATCTTCTAACTGTTTCTGGCGTTTCGCGGCAGCTTTCAATACATCAGTGAGTTTCTGGTTGAGAGCTTCTACTGACTGCTGCAGAGTCTCTTTGTCATTGGGATCAAGTGTTGGGAAAAGACGCTCTGCTGTGTCTTGGATTCTGGACATTTCATCAGTTCGCGTGTGTCCATCAGCAAAATATTCCTGGGTCACAAAAATATACACAATTTATACATTTGTATCAAACACAGCAGCACTTTTTGACTGAAATAATTCAATCATTAAAACTAATTCATGACAATATTTTTCAGGACAACAGAGATCACAAGGTAGTTTAATTTTTAGAAAAACAAACATCAAAGTAACGCAAATGTATTTAAAAAATGCGGAATTTCTTATTTCATACGTACTCACCCTGTGTTGCTGTAGCTGGAAGGTGATGCTCTCATAATCTATCCCATCATACACAGGGACAAGCAGTTTCTCAGCATCCTGAAGCCAGATGGTCAAGCTCGTCTGCTTGTCATCAAATCTGAGGCGGTTATTCTTTGCAGCATTCAAGTAATCGGATTTACCATATAATTTGGACTGAAAATGATAAAAAAACATTATAATTGATGTTTCAATATAAATTACTATTATTTCAACTCAAACATTGTGTAAAAGGAACTGTTGAGTGCAATAAGATTGGCAATACCAGGAAATAATCATTATATGTAATATATGAAACATTTTGGTTATACATGTACCTGCAAAGCTGCTCTGTCATTTTCGTATTGCTCTAATCTGTCTGTCATCTCAATAGGCATAATTTCATCAAGCTCTTCAAAGTGAGCTCTCTGCTGAGCTATCTTGGTTTGTACTTCTCTTAGATGGCTGTTTATTTCATCAGCAACAACCTGAAATGAGACATTACAAATTAATCAGATGAAACTTCAATAATCATATCAAAATCACCTAGTTCAATTCTAGTCCAACTCTTGAAGATACTGTGTTTCTTTATAATTTAGTCTAAAACTGCAACTAAAAAGTTGAATTTTTACATACAAATTAAAACAATTGTAAAAGGCTGATAGGGCTTACAAATTAATAATGTGTACAAAGTTCATAAAATACCTGAAATTAGTGGACATAGCATAGGGAAATCTTGTTGACTACAGTAACCATTGTTTTTAAGATCCCTTATGTTGTTCCCTTTTAAGAAATGACTCTTTATCTTGTTTAAAAAATAGTACGTAATTATGAGTTACAAAACAAGTGCCATATCAACCTGCTTATTTATCACATTTTTCACCATTACCTTGTGTTTCTTGATCTCCACCTCCACCTCATCAGCCTCCATACTGAGAGGAACCTGGACCACAATCTCTCTGTTCTTCGACTGCAACCACTCTAAAGTCTTATCCATTTCAGTCTCAAAGTCTCTCCTGTCTGACATGATTTTGTCCAGCTCCTCCGTTTTCTTCTCAACTGCACGGAGCAATTTATCAAATTTCTGCTTGAGGCTTTGGTTTTGGTCTGCCACTGTCCTCTGGTCAGTGGTGTTGCACTCAATGGCTATCTGCTGCCCTTTGTCCATTATGGTGGCCAGCTGGAGTTCTTGCTCCTCTAGGATGGTGTGGACAGCCTAAAGTATGAAAAATATATAATTAGACAGTTTTGTATTATAATATTGAAATATCCTCCCAAATACTGTCAAACAATACTATATAACTATATGTTTTATTGATTAAATTCCATTTGCTGAAATAGAATGCTTCTCAGCATAGAGAATAAGAGAGATCTGCACTATAATTACTCCTTTTTTAATCATGTAGACTTTTCCATGTCCAGAAATATGCATGTTGAAACAATTGTGTAGACAAAATATCAGTGTATTCATTAGTGATATTTTTTTCTCTTACTTTGTATCTGTCAAATTTAGTTGGAGTTGGTATGCCAAGCTCACTGACTGCATCCAGTTGTTCTTGGCTCTCCTTCAAACAAGTTTCAAACTCTGTCTTCAGACTCTCATAATGCTGCCTGATTGTAACAGCATTTTCCAACCTGGCGTAGGACTGTTCCACCTGCATCATGACCTGGTCAAAGGTCATCGTCAAGCGAGACAGTTCCGAGGCTTCTGTGGTTTGACCTTTGGCTGCCATACTGTCTTTTGATTGGTTGAGAGCAATGATGGTTGGCTGGTAATCATTCAACTGGGTCTGCAGTTTCTGTAGAACAAAATGTATAAAATTTTACTGTGTATATAACAAGTGCTTGCCAATTAGCTTCTGCTAACAATTGTCTAAAATGTAAAGAGACAACAAAACACCATACCTTCCTTAAAGTTTCTCTCCTATATGCAAAAATACCCTGAAGCAAGGCTGAAGGCTCTTATTTTTCAAACCATGTGCCTCCTATTTTTTTCAAAATCCTAGAAATTCTCCAAAAAAGCAAACAATCTAAACCATGCTTACCTCACACTGGGCCAGCATCTTCTGGACCTCTACCGCTTTGATGGCCAGAGGTTTGTTCAGCCTGCGAACATCTTCCTGCAGTGAGTTCAGGATCCTGGCGCACTGGGAGATCTCATCGTCCAGCTGACCCCTGGCATATACAGTGTCCTCCAGTGTCTTCACACGCTGTTTGGCCAGGTTGGATATCCTGTGAGAATAGATCAGTGTAGATGTGAACCCTCTGTATTCAAATACATTTCTATTTTTGTTGATGTCTTTACATTATGTTCAAGAGATGTATTTTTGTTGATGTCTTTACATTATGTTCAAGACATGTAGTTCCTTAGATGGAGAAATTTTAATGAACATTACTTCTCAAGTTTAATTTCCTGCAGCAGTGAATGAATATACATGTGAGAAAACCAAGTTCATATTATAAACTTATTGGAACTGAGTTGCTTTTTTTCCACTACAACTGCTTACAGGTGCTGGTAATAACCTGCTGGTTATTACAAATAATTCCTTAGATGGAAAAATTTTAAAGAACATTACTACTCAAGTCTAAATTCTTGAAATGAATGGATAAACATATGAGAAAACTAGAGGATCAGAGGCGATACCGCCTCCAAATATTGTACCACCAGCTGGAGTTAAAGCAATCGTATAGACCTCCACATACACAAANGCCGTCCGGCGGAGCCAACGGAGCCGGCGGAGCCGGCGGAACGATCCGGACGGGACCGAAACCATGTGTACCGCCAGCGCTAACGCTGGTGGTACAATAAAGTTCATTTCATAAACTTATGGAACTGGGTTGTTATTTTTTTCTACTGCTACAAATGCCTACACCTGATGGTTCTTACCTCTGATGTCTATCCCTGAGTGTTTTAATCTGTGCTTGCAGAGTCAGCTTGTCTGCTTCGCTGAGTGACCCCAGGAAACTCTGACCTTGAGAGGTCACTTCATCACTGAGAACTTCATATTCAGCTATCTTCTGCAACAAACTCTGTAAACAAACAAAAAAATGCATTTTATCTATCCAATAACTTCAAAATGTATTCTGATGTTCTCAATACTCTCCACTTAAAATTCTTGATCTACCAAATGCACAACAAACATGAATATGTCACTGCTTCTACATGATCAAAACCAGCAATGTTGGCTCTTTGTTTCACTTTCAATCACCCCAAAACATTAAATGTTAACATTAAAACATTAAAGAAAGTAACTTAATCTGGCAAATTTCAGACAGTGATTTCAGATGGGTGTTAGTTATTACATTAGAAATGTTGTGTCAAACCAAACCTGATATTTCTTGAGCTGTTCCTCTATCAGCTCTATTGTACAGTCCAGTCTGATCTCAGTAGTGATGGTAAGCTCTACTTCCTTTAGCCACAGTTCTAGTCTCTGAATATTGGACTCATATTTCCTCCTGACGGTTAGGCTCATCCTCAAAGTGGTGACATGCTCAGACAGGCGTGTTTTCATTGTTTGATATCTTTCAAGTAGTTCTAGAAAAATATAATATTTCATCAAGAACATGTACAGAATACCACTATCTTTTTAAACTCCACCAATCATCAGATGATTTTAATTTGTAGAGAACATATACATATTATGTGTGTATATAATCTCTTTTAAAGAGAAATTGCTTACAAACTCATAAGATACATGTAATAATCTAAGAGTCCCTCTTTCTCATTGAAAATTTTAAGATTTTTTTTCAATATCAAAGTAGAACTGACCCTTCAACATTGTCTCCAGCTCAGAAGTCCCCTGCTCATCACAGTCAGTCTGGAGATTTCTTCCCTGGGTCACCACTTCCTCTAGTGTACCCTCCATGGAAGTAACCTCTGTCAGCAAAGTCTGTGGAAATAAATGAGATCATTTCAATATGTGTGACATTTTGAAATCTGAAATCGGAAGAGCCTCTGGGGGAAACCACGATAAAGATGGAGGAAACGGGCTAAATTGGTTATCTTGTCTTTATATTTAAAGATTGTTTATATTTATAAAATATCAGTATTATGCTAATAATACCGCAGGCAAAAATGTGAATATTATTTTGCTAACAGAAATTATTAAGCTGATTGCACACAGCAAGAAATGCCACGGAGTTGATCCACGTAGTCCAATGGTGTGTAAGGGAATGGGGACTTAGGCTCTATTCCCATAGATTTTAGATCGATCTATCCCCGCGGGGAGTCTCACTAGATTACTTTCAGATAATCCGACTTAAATGTCCGTCCCACCTACTACAAGCTGTAAGGAGGTAATTAACTTTCGTGTCCACTCGGCTGACAGCTATTTAGCATGAACCCCCAGGGAGTTAGGTCGATCTAAAGTAGGTCGATCTAATCTATGGAAATGGGTTGTAAGTCATTTAAAGTATTTCTGGGGCAATTGTACCAACCTTGTATTTTTCATGCTGCCTCTCCACTTCCACAGCATACAGCCTTATGGTGTCAATTTTCCCAACAATCCTCTCCTTTTCCACAACCCAGATTGTTATTTTCTCGTAGCTCTGGTAGAACTCCTCTCGGAGCTCCAGACTCCTAGAGAGAAGCTTCTGTTTTGTGAGGGCGTTGTTGTGAAGTTGGCTGTGCTCTTTCTGAACAGACTGGATCTGTTTGTCAACTGATTCCCGCTCTGGGTGGCTGAGCTCAGAAAGCAGTGTCTCTCTTTGTCTGCTCACGGACTCCAGCACGGTGTGTTTGCTCTCTATTTCTTTGCAGATAATCTGATAAATGAATTTAAAACAACCACTGTAATCCTGAACCATCAATAATGCTTGCTTATCTGTTGAGTATAACTTGTCATAACACAAACAGTGTATACTTTTGTTAAATTTGTATTCTTCCAGTAGGAAACTATCACATACATTTTCAAAATATGTAGCCTGTTGAGAGAACAGAAATAAACTAAGGTTACAGATTTGAAATATATAAATATTTAAATATACCGGTGCTAAGATATGAATTTCAGAATCTGAGAGAGTCATACTTTGGAATTTTTTTTCATGAAAGGAAAGAGATTATATTTTGACCTATCAATTTTAGAAAGTAAATACAGGCATGTTTGGGCCTATTCTTTTCAGAAAGGAAAGTTATTATCTGACTTTTCATTTTTCTTACATTATGCTCATGCAACTGCTGCTGTACATTTTGGACCCCATGCCCCAGAGATAGCTGGCTTCCCACCATCTTCTTTCTCTCCTTCAGCCATGCCACGTAGCCATCCAAGTCCTTCAACAACGTCTCTCTGCTGATGATCACCACCTCACACGCCTGCTTCTGATGTTTGGAACGCTGGCGTAAATCATTGTAGCGACCTTCTATATCTCTGTAAAATCAGTCATGTTTCTTATTTACTTGCATTCTCAAATCAATGCAATGGCCTTCCTTGTCTTAAAAAGGCTTCCAGGTAATGACTTATTAATCATGCAACACATTTCAGCTTATCTTAAATATCTTCACTTAGTACTGAGCATGAGAATTTAGTATTTTGATAACCAGAGGGTAATATTATGATTGTAGTAATAAAATTTATTAATGTACTGTTTTCTGAAATAACAGTTAAGCATTAAACATCCTGATGATATTGATACAAATATATTTAATAATATTAAAGTATTCTCTGAGAACTGATATAAACTTTTACTACTACTCACTGTGACTATATATATATATAATAGTATAACCACCAGGAGACAAGAGTTGAAAGACCACCCCTTATAACTATGTTTTTAAAATAACATATTACCCTGGTTCAAAAATTAAGCCTGAAAGTTTAAAGCCCATCTTTTTTTTTTTTGAACTGGCCTTCAGACTCCCCACCAGTTGAGAGAAGATCATTTGGCTTACCTGACTTGATAGTCCACCAGGTTTCTGTCATGGGGACTGACCCGGGGGGCAATTCTTCCACCAAGTTGTCTAAATGCTGCCACATCTTCTTCTTTACTGTCTAAGTCTGATACAAGTTTCTGAAATGGGGAAATTCATCAACTGAGAAACTGCTGAAAATGTTTCACTTTTCAAGATATACAGTCAAACACATTAAGAGGAACTGCTACAGTTTAAGAAAGTGGACTTAAAGTCATTTTTCAAAACTTCATATGAATGTGAGTATCAGGAAAACCTCACAAGAAAAGGAACTTTGGTTACCAATTCATCTCAGAAAAGTTGTGAAATACATACGATATCAAGGATGAAAAAAAATATAAAGATAAAACTTGTTTGAGGCCCATTAGTGAAAAGTTAAAAAAAAATCAAAACACCACTAAACAATTTTTCCAATATGTGATACTCGGTTATTTTACATCCTATACTTCATACAAATGTAAATACAATTTTACATCCTATACTTCATACAAATGTAAATACAAAACTTGTTTTAATAGTACTGATTTCACAAACTCAAAATTTATGCATTGACACACAAACCACACAATATACTCTTCAGCATAACTACTGATATTAGATGACATTGAGTGTGCCAGATGCAATGAGACAGCAATGCAATTGTTGCTAATTATCTTCCATAGTAAGCACATAGTGTCAACATTCATGGAATGCCGTGTCAGCCTTGAAATATGCTCCACAATTTCTATACATGCATAAACATACTTTTTCACTGACAGTGCTGAATAGATATAGAAAGTTCAAAATAATGTGTTTTAATTGATACTTAACACCGAACACTTACATTTTCTGATTTTCTGTCAGTGACATCAAAAGTGAACTTAATGTCCAGTGAATTTGCAATTCACCTGCAGTCAATTTTCAATATACAAAGTTGACATTATTTGATAGGGGTTCACTCTTATACATAAGGTTCAGAAAATTATGCATCTTTTCTTTATTTTTTAATAGTGAAACAGGGGAAACGCTTCCATTATGACAGACTGGTTTCAATCAACCAGTTAAAATACAACATGCTCAGAGCATCATAGCTTGGTAATCCAAGGTTACTATTAATTTTTACTAAAACTAAATCACCTACATTATGCACTGGTTTAAGCATATCCCAGTCAGAACACACTATCAGAGTTTCCATTGGTACAATTCAGTATTGATCAGCCTCAACAAACAACTTTCATCTTACCTTTCTCTTTCTCCTGAAGCTAAGAGTGGTATAAGTTTTCTCATGCCGTGATCCCTGCTCATTTTTACAAGACAGACAAGCACCCATGATGCCCTCATTTTTTACATTTGAACCCTGAGTCCAAACACATACTTAAGCAGCACTATTTCATTTGCAGATTTTTCTCTGCATAAACAAGTTTTTGCATCATATTGCTGTCTAATTTATACCACTGGTTCAGATTTTCAAAATTGTTCCTAAATAACAGTGATGGTTGTAATTGGACACTGGGCAGTAAAATGATTTACATGATGCAGCATTGCTTAATATGTATGCCCTTAGTTCTGTTTGAGTTCAGGTGTCACATTATTCTCTCAATTTCCTATCCTCGGTAAATGCATGCCCTGAACTTGATTGTTATCCTAATGGGTTTTCTAAGATTATCCCTGCCATTTGCAATCATTTCCATCTCCATTTTTCATCTCGGAATCTTATTTTTCTGTAGAACACTTCACCAACTCTTGGCACTGCAAACTGCCACTAACTAATTGATTGAATGGCACTGCAATGGCCTGTCTACCTGCTCATTGAAAATTTAAGCAAACAGTTCAGTTATACTAATAATCACTTCAGCCCGTGTTAATTATTGACCACTGTAAACAAATGTACACTCAATATCAACGAATCAACAGTGGGATTTTCTTGTAAGGTGTAGATTCATGATAACACCACACTGAAATTCTGAGCCCCACTACTTCGAGATATGCAAGACATGAGAATGCTCCATTTTGAGAAAGTTATCAAATCTGCCTTCTTTTCAGATACATTTATTGCCGTGTAACAGCCTTTGATGAAAGGCCGAGTCAATATTGTAGGTCTAATTGATTACCAATATATGGACGTATTCTTAAGGTTTTCATTACCCAATACTCGGTATGTAAACACTGAACACAGCAACAATATCATATCCTTTTTTCAATAATTGTATTTATTTTAGGTGGCAGGTTTATGGCCTCACATCATGTATCAATCACATAAATTGGTTACATTTTGCAAATCGATTAATTTTTTTTTATACATGAATGTACTTTAGTTCAAAATCAAATACTTTTTGTATTTGTGAGGGTAAACCTTGGCTTACCTCTATACAAGACAAAAAGCAAACAAATTCTTTATCAAAAAAAATTATAGTAATACTGCTTGAAAATATTGACAAAAATGGAAACCATTGTAAAATCTAACATAATTCCATTTTAAATTCTCAAAGAACAGAAAGCACAAAACCATTAATTTCTTCTCCTTTAAAAGACTAGTATGATAGGATAAATTTAATTTTCTGGCCTAAGCAGTTTCAAGTATATAAATCACATCATATTGGGTTGATAATATTTCTAACATCTACTTTAAATGAAAAATACCAAATCAAAATAATCAGCAAAATTTTCAGAAGGCACTTCAATTACTTAATATCGGTGGACAAATGTTATGCGAAAAGTTCAAATTGTTTACCCTTTTAATATAAAAAAGCTTCACATATATGCTTTTTCAAGTATAAATGACTGTTACCCTGAAAATTTGAAAAAACAATCAAATCAATATACAATTAAAAATATTATGCGTGATCTGGAAAGTGTAGAAAAATACTTTCATAAATTACAGTGGGATATAAATTTCCTGAACAGAGTGACTCCCTTTATTAGGTGGTATATGAAAAAAACATTTTATCCAACATGCAACTTCAATTCTGTCCTAGTCTTATAAGTTTAATTGAATGAACTTCTATGTTTCTATCAGATCCTTTAAAAGGGATCTTTTCATGGTCTCAGAAGTCTCTTTCATATCTCTAGCCATTTTTGTAGCTTTGGCAATAGCAACATCCATATCCTGCTTGTCTTTTTTATCCTTTTGTTTAGCAGTCTTATGTTTTTTCTTATCAGACAGTCCTGCTGACCCATATTCCCTGGTGAATTCCCTGGGTGAGGCTCTTCTTGGAGATGGAGGAGACCTGGCTGGGTTGACAGGCACTGGGATTTGAGTGCGTTGGGATGTGACAGGAGTGGTTGTGACAGGCACAGCTAACACAATGGGTTGAGGCGGTGATGGTGGTGGTGGTGTGTTGACAAGCTGTACAGGGGGCTCGGTGACAAATATCATGTTTGGAGAGTTAGGTGGTGCCATAGGCATGGAAGACTGGGGCCTGGGAATGACTTGCCTATCAGGTGGCAACCAGGGACTTCTTGGTACTCTAAGAGCGTGTTGGCCTGTTGGATAGTTGGGTGCTTGTTCTCTCCTCTCCTGCCTTGGTGAAGGTTCTTCATATCTGAACGAATCTCTCTGTTGGGATCCAGTTCTATTTCTTGTCCTGTCTGGCAACAGCGGATACCTGCCTTCCAGTCTATCACTTAAACTCCTGGAGTGCCTATCACTATGTTGTGCTGAAGAATCCAATGTACTCGCGGGTTTTCTGTGTGATAGTATAGGTTCTCTGGCACTATGACTCCTATGGTGCCTTCGTTGATCAGGTGTATTTGAAGGTGCATCCACCTCCATGGGCATTTCTCTGTTATCCATATCATCCTTTATCTTCCTAACTTCATCAATCAAGTTTCTAATTGCATAATTCCTGGGGCTTTCGCGGCCTTTCCTTTTTGGTTTGCTTTTTACAGGAGTTTGAGTTTGACTGCTAGTATGCAGTGGTGTCTGACCAGTGGCCTCAGCTGCCATATTCTCCGTCTGACTTGAAATACTCCATGGTCTAACAGAGACGAGAGTATCTACATCACTGTCAAATACATATTTAGGCTTAGTTCCATCCAAATGTTTCAATTTTGGATTATCCTTTAAATTTCTATCAACACGATTCAATTTTGTTGGAACCAAATCGAGATCTTTATCATTCCTCATTGCTTTACTCTTGGGCAGAGACTCCCTAGAGCCAGATTTTTTCTTTAACTTCTTTGGATCCTTATCTTTCTTTTGCTTCAAATGCTTCCAGTGATGTCTGCTTGGAGTCTGTGTAGCTGCATGGTCTGGTGTCTGAGTGGAATGATTTGATATTGTTTGACCACCAAAATCTCTCATTTCTGGAATGTTTTCTTGGGAAACTGTTGAAGATGCAGACGGAAAAACATCCATTTGCATGGGACTTTCCCTTCCTCTAACAACAGGTGATCCAAAAGGTCTTCTCTCTTGTCTCCTGGTCTGTGGTGAAAGCTGTGTCAGAGGTTTCTCAGAAGTTTGTGTTCCAGCACATCCTGTATTCTGCATTGTATTGTTCCTTAATATCTGACCTGAAGAATCCAAGGTACCTGGTACCTTCAAATTTCTTCCAGCACCAAGTGCTTGGGACATATTCCCTAATGGTCCACTTGGCACTTGGCTTCTAAAGTTTCTGGAATGTGTCTGTGTGCCAACATGTCCTGGAGTCTGTGTAGACCCACTTCTCACAGTCTGCATTGAAAAGTCATATGTTTGCCTTGGACTAGAAGTGTTTTCAGGTTCTATGACCATGGTCTGTGTACCAGCATGGCCAGGGGTTTGTGTCACACTATCTCTGATAGTCTGCATTGAGAAATCCCTAGTAGCAGCAGGCACCTGGGTGTCCAAGGTTGTCCAAGAAGCAGTTACACTTATGGTGTCCTCTCCATCTTCTGAGCTTTGAGAGTTTTGATCAAAATTTCTAAATTGATTTCCAGTTCCACTGGCCCTATTCATCATTGTTGACTGTAGGGGACCTAGTGAGTTGTCTGTTTGAGTTCCGTAATGAAGACCTGGCAATCTAAGACTAGAATCACTATGTACAGGTGAAGTACCCCGACCAACCTGAAGAGGACTTAACAATGAGTGTCCTAAATTATCTTGCATAATTTGTTCAATCTCCTGTGCTTCTTGATTATCCACAGCAGGACTACTACTGCCATCTAGAATAGCAGAGCTATTCTGTGATGCAGGCATGGTGCCACTGGTAGAACCCTGGCATGTATACACAGTCTCCCCCAGTCCAGACTCATCACTTTCATACTCCAGCTCATCTGGCCACAGTTTCTTCCTCTCCCTGGGGGTACTGCGACCAGACCCTGTCCTGGGGGAATTGGCATCACTTGGATGAAGCCATGGTGTGGTCCTACCAGATCTTGATCTGGGGGTATTGGTACCACTTTGGGTGTCCCTTGGGGTGGTCTGGCCTGTTTTAGGGCTATTGGTTCCAGTGTCATTACACTTTGCTCGAGTCCTATGGGACCGAGACTGGGGTGTTTGTCTACCACTCTGTGGCAGTCTTGGTGTGGCGCCACCTGATGGTGACCTTGCCATCCCTCTTGACCTTGATGAGTATCCTTCACCTAGGGTTTGCGTCCCACACTCATGACTATCCATGGCACCAGGCTAGACATACAAACAACCCACGTGTTAACACAACATGAAATGGCATTGTTGCACACAGCAAGCTCCTGCAGTTGCCCTCTGAATTTTGCCCTTTATAGGTATTTTACAGCCCAGGCAGGTCAAGTAGATCATACACCTCCATACAAATATGGGGGATGTTCCATGGGTAAAACAGCTTTGGGTGGTAGTTTTAAGGAATAGTTTAAAAGAGAAGGCAGCAGCCATGGCAAAGAGTATTAATGGTGAGTCAATGTATCATTCTCTGATATAAGATGTCAATCAGACCATATTTCACTTCATTCCATAAAAATCATTAAATTAGCCAAACAGTTGCTTATTTCTCTATTTTGATAAGCTGTCTAATATATTCATCACACTTACAAAATTATAAAATTAAATCTAATATCTACCAAAATGTAACAGACAATTTTTAGCCTACCATCTCAATATTCACAATCATATTTCAAGACTTGATTATATGCAACATGCCAATATAAAGCATCAGCTTACAGCTTGAACTGAAGCTGGAGAATATGATTAATATAAAATCACTGGCAAATTATGCAACAAGTGGTTACATATTAAAGAAATCTATTTTAACATTTAATTAGAAGTTAGCACATAATGGTTATTCATATGCCAACAAAAAAATCATATTAGAATTTTTTTGTCAATGGTCTATTTTTGTAACAACAGTTTTATATTTTTTTGCCATGCAATTATTTATTTTGGTGTAACTTGCAGTTACCATTTTTATCAAAAAAATGTATAATTATTATTTTATAGTTCAATGTTCATGATCCAGTCAAGATTGGAAACATACATATAATACAGAAGACAACTTGAAATAATGTGGAAAAGTGACAATATTCACTTGTTGTGTATAAAATATATATAGGTATGATATTTGCAAATTGTGTTGAAAGTTCCGTTGATCTGATGAAGACAAATAAGACAGATTTGAAAATATTTTACTCAATGGTCTACTTTTGTAACATCAGTTTTCTTGCCATACATTGATTTTAGTGTATCTTGCAATTCCTATTTTCAACACAAAATTGTATATTTATCATAATTCAGTTAAATGTTCATGATTTATTCCAATCAAGATTGGAGAGATAAAGGATACAGAAGACGATGTGAAATAATGTGGAAAAGTGATGGAATATGAAGCTTGTGGTGTGTAAATGTGTGTAAAATATACAGGTGTGACATTTGCAATCTGTGATGAAAGTTCCATTGACTTCATGAAGATGTGATTAGTGTTAGAGGTCAAAAGCAAGCCACTCAACAAGGAAAAATTCAACCAGGAAAACAAGCACAGCAAAAATGGGCAAAAGCTGTTAGGATAAGGGACATGCAATACAAAACCACTAAATTGCTGCTTTACCCACTAACACCACTGTTACAAAACAGAAATCAATTTCTACTCATGCAATTTTTCAGAAACAATTTCATTTTTTTGGCTATTTCATCTGCAGGAGCTACATGCTAACACAACAATGAGAACCTGAGAATGCACTACTTTGTTAATATAAAGAGTTTAAATATTTTTGATCTATAATTTAAAAAGATTGACTAAATTAAACCCAATACTAGAAATGCATACAAGTAAAATCATACCAATGTAAAATCTATTTTTGTAAGTTTTTAAAAAGTTTCTTTAAGGGATATGACAATAAAGAAATCTACTTATTTATCAAGATTTTTTCATTAACCCCGCCAGCAGCTTGTTACATCCAAATAATAAATTGCAACAAAATAAACCATAAATTAAAATTAAGCAAACAAAGTAAACAAAAGTTGAAATCAAAACATATTCGCAAATAAAACTCAAATTATATGTCAATGTTAGTTTTGATCATTCACTGTTAGTGGATTAAAGCTTTAATATTTCAGCAATATTGCCACATCCATGAAAGGAGTCCTAGCTAGGTTACTTGTCTTTACTTGTCTGCATAAAATAACTGAGTGAAAAAAGTTTTATAAATGAAAATCCTTTCATTCTCTTTAGCAACTTACTGATGTAATTCAAAGAAAAAAATTTAAGAGTACTGGAATTTTTTTAAACAAAAAGATTTTTCAATAAAATACCAAACACATACCAAATCCATATTGAGTATCCTTTCATGGATCTGTAGTATTAAACCACGTTGACAAAAAATGATATTAATAAATAAAATCACAATAAACAAGCCTTCAAAAACACATGATCAACTCACCTCTACAACTTCTATAAGGAGTTTCCATCAGGAATAAAGCTTTAAGCACACATCAATCCACAACAAGGACCAGGTGAAACACAGGACAGTTCACATAAGCCAGCTGATGAGCTATAGGCCGCATTCAGAACAGTGGACTAACTAGTCCGCAGGTCAAATATGGCGACCCACTAAAAAGCTTGCTGTCTGATCTGCTAATAGTCATTGAACAGATTCCCCCTGAGAAAGTATTCAAGTGGGTTGGCCATATTTGACCCTCAGACTAGTTAGTCCACTGTTCTGAATGCGGCCATATAGGAACTCTATTGAAGGTTAGTGAGCAGCAGGGTTACCATAGGTTAGGTGTTAGGTTGGGTTACAAGCACATGTAGTTATTATAAGTTTGCATTTATTTTATGTATCACAAGGTTTATTTAATTTGCCACAATGTACGAGGATTTTGCATTTATGGTGCCCATGTACACATGAATCAAATTTTTTTTCTTTCATTTTGAATATCACTGACAGAAAACATCAATCACAGAAGGATTGACATTTTGAGAATATTCACTGCCAATAACAGGCTTGGCAATATGGGCAATTATTCATTTGCAGACCCCATTTTTCCACATTTAACCTTCTAATACTGCACTCATAAAACTGAAAACACGATTAAAATATCCATTTATACCTCACAAAAAACAACCCCTTCTTCAATGCCAGTATGAGGAGATACTGCATTATTTTCCAGATGCTCTCAAAATTTGGAGGTATTTCTATGTAGCACATGTATAAATCCATCAAAATCCCACTGTGCTATCAAGAAAGTGACAGTGTTATATCAGTATTGTACCATGATTTTCTACTCTAGCAAAACTACCTATGTTTGCTGACCTTACAAAATAACTGCAAAGACATGTATAATTTTCTTCTTTCTTAGCTAGGTCCCACTATGTTGTAATAATATACCAGCTATAGCTATTTCTATGTATTACAGAAATTCTAAAAAAATTTAAAACAGATATTTGTCCTGTTTCTAGCCTTAACCTACAATAACCTATCATAGAAATAAAAGTATTGGCACAAACTAATAGTTACACTATACAAACAGCCATTTTACAGCTTGTAAACAGAATAAAAGATGGGTACAGCTAAATAGTCATGTCACTGGCATTTCCTAAACATACTTTTAGTAAACTACATTAAATACTGCAGATAAAACTTTTCCAGTGCCCAACTAAGTTTACTGATACAGCCCTATTTGGTATGTTTTTAACAAATCTTTAAACTTGATTGCTAGGAAGACAGTGATTTTCAATATAAACGAAAGACGGTGATTTTCTAAAATAAATTTTCCAATAATAATTGATTAACAATACAAGTTACTTCCCAGCACCTTCATATTGGGAAAATTAACTGAGTTGTCTGGCTGAATCAAACTGGGAATAATTCCATGGAATTAACAAAGTCAAGGTGTGTGCATTTCATAATGTGATTATTACAAATATAGTTTTCACTGAATCACCAACTGTTTGAGCACTGTTTTAGCAGGGGAGCAAGGGATTGATTTCAATATAGAATCTATTTCAAGACTGACACAGATAAATTTCTACCGAGCCTTTTTAAAGACGGAATAAACAGATACTATAATACTACAAATCAATGTATAGTAATCACTACACATCTATAATTTTTATTTAAAATGACATAGTGAGCAACCATTCTGGCTTGGTTAACTATGCAAAACACTTGTTTATTAAAGACACTTACTGCAATTACCATATTAGTTTTCACACAGGTGCAAAACTTTCGATTCGAAACATCACTAAATTTTGTGATTTCTACATGTTACTTGGTGAAAAAGGTCATTTAAACCACAGCAAAAATGGTTACTCTTCATCAAATTCACTCAAAAAGACATACAAAATACATACCTTTAACCACTCAGCCCTCTCACTAATGGTTGCATTGCCATCTTGTTCGATACGCTCAAGTTCGCGGGCGTACTGTTCCAGGGTGGCATCTAAGGTGCTATGGCGGCTGTGATAGTCTCGACAAGTGTCCAAGAAATCTTCCCTATTGACCAAGAAGTGCTCAATCTCGTCCCTCATATTTTGCCAATTGTGGCGGAGTTTCAGGTATGCGGGATCCGTGTCGGCTTCGCTGTCCGCAGTCAGGTCAAAATAGCGCTGCCAGAGGCCTTCAAGCTGCTTCTCACTCTGAAGAATCTCCTTCTCCAGTTCCTGAAATACAAATAGGTAGGATTATTTTAAAAGATGTAAAATTCACAGAAAAGTCCTTGTAAGTACTAAATTGAAGCTTTGGCTTCGTATATGTAGACAAATGGCATAAATGGTGAACTTTGGAGAAATTAAATTTTATAAAATTATATCAAAGATTTTTTTTTAATTTTGTATCAATTAACCTTGGCATGCTTTATCTCAATCTCTGCAGCATCTACATGTAGTTTGGCATGTCTGTCCATCATGGCTATGACATCTTCATGCTTGTGATATATCCAGTCTGCTAAGTCTGACTTCTCTTTCTCCAATTCTTCCCAGTTTCTGATCATTGCGTTAATTTCCTGAATGCGATCTTTAGTCTGGAAAAATAGGTAAAATAATTGTAAAATATTTTTTTCTCCCATTTACTATTTAAGAAATTGATATCTTCCGTGTGAATTCCCATTATCATAATTTGCAAACTTACTCTGCATTAAACCTGTGAGATACCCGTGAATAGTCAGTCAAATAAAAGACTTCTACTTCTAATGCCTGCAGTACTATTCAGCATACCTTTTCTAGGCTGTTTCCAATGTCATCATTGACCTTTTCTGCTAGCTGAGTGACCTCAGAGTCCAGGACAGAGTCCAGTTGGTCAAGACTCTCCATACTGCCCACATTCTCACACTTGTGTGCTTCTGAGGCAATGGTCCTCTGGTAGGTGGTCAACTGGTCATAGATTTTCTGAAAGTGAAAATTTGTTTGAGCTGATAAAATGCTCTTTAAAGGAAAAATTTAATTTACTACTTTGAAAAGAATACTTAAATCATGTTTATAAGTGTATCTGTTGTTAGTCAAAGCTCCTCTGAAATCGGGCAATATTCTTTATTGTCTTTTTCTTAATTAGGCTTAATATGCCAAACTGAAATAATTCCTGGGCCTAGAAAGATTGATCATTCAACCAACTTATCTCAACATCTAAAAAAACTTTTTTCAGAAAGTTTCAACAAATTACAAATTAAAAGTTTTTTTTTAATTTTACCAGCTTCTAGAGCCTCACTCACCCTAGCATTCTTCAGTTTATCAAAGGCATCCTGATAGTTGTCAGCACAGAGCTGCGACTTGTCTTCCAGCCAGGTGACGTGGTCGTACTTAAGGTAGTTCTCACAGTCCACCAACAGCTGCTTATACTGCTGCCATCTTTGTAACAGGTCGCCCAAACGCTCCTACAAGGTCATGAAATTGAATCAACTATGATGTCAACAAGATTTCAAATGGAAAAGAAGTAAATAATTTCTAGAGATTAAGTGTGTAGATGTATAAAAATAGATGTGAGGCTTCATGTATTCATCAAATAAAGACTTTTTTAAATGAAAACTACCTTTGAAAAGAATAATTTCAAAAGATGTATCTGTGAAAGATATTCACAGTTTAAGTTTATTACAATTAACTGATACATAATGTAAAATATTGAAATTTCATGTGACTAAAGTTCAACACATGCTCCAGAAAATGTTACAAACCTGAGAGAGAAGTCTACTCTCCATGATAGAGAGATTTTCCATGTGTGGCTTTCTTTTTTAATTGCTCAAGCTTTACCTTTAACGTTTGCAAAACTCACAAAAATCTAATCTAAGCATGCTTTACAAATGTCAGTTTCTGTTGATAACAGCGTATAGCTAGAGAACCTGTGAGTAGAGACAGACATGCTGTTAAAGCACAACTGATTTCGTTTTATAGACTAAAAGAAATAGGCCATTTGCCCTTCCCATAAAACCATAAAGATAAGAGGCATTTAAGTCATAAAGAGGTTCTCAAGCTTTTTTTTTTCAAAGATGAAACTGACATGCAAAAATATTCACAACAACTGCCATGCATAGTTAGATCAGATTACTGTGAGAGGACTGCAAACAAAAAACAAATACAGTGCTTGAGTATGGTCTCAAAATAAAAAACAAAACTCTTTATTATGTTGTCATATCTTAGTGATGCGCACAAAACTACATGTAGCTTCAGCATTAACAATGATGATAACATGGCTTTATTATTTTTTAAAAAGCTGGTTCACAGATACAACATTTTTTATATGAGGGTGTTTTTGACAGTTCAGGCAACTTCATTATTTGACTTTTTATATCTCATGTATTAAGTGTACTTTATAACTTAACTAAAATGACAAAATACTTGATTGTACTTCATAAATTGAAATCTGCATACCATCATCTTAAATGGAAAACAAGAATTAAAAAACTCATTAAAAATATTTTCATAAATAACAATAAATTATAGACTGAAAATACAGATGACTAGGTTTCTTGATTAATTTTAACATATCTTCCACTTTTACTTTCCCCCTGTATCTGAATATAACAATTCTACCAGTAAACTGAAGAAACAGAAAATGTAACTTTAAACTATAAAGAAAAATTCTTTTTTTTTCATGTGTGCAGTAAGAGTTAGTGCAATGAGCGATTACAGCTGTGTAGGCCACTACATGGAACATTGTTATTAATTTTATTATCAACAGTCTTACGGATCAGTATATCTTACTAATACTTTAACAGTTCATGGTAATCCAAAATAACCTGTGGGCAGTAAAATAAAAACCAAGTATTAGGACAGAAAAAGAGCAGACGATCAGAGAGTTATATGATAACTAGAAAGAAAACAATGATTTGTGACTTATTATTCAGTGATGAAATCAGAGATAATGATAGTTATTTAAGAAAACGGATAAACCAAATTAAACAGAATATATTTCTTCATGGGAAGGTTTTCAAAAGGTAGAAATAAATGTCATTAGTAAAAACACTATGTCACAATATTCAAGAGAATAAACGTTGGTTTGAAAAACTTTGAGACTTCTGTTGGAACATTTTAAACAGATAATGAAGCTTTACTCATGCTATACATTGTGAGCATCACTAAAATATTCCTTCTAAATCACCCTCAATCATTTACATGAAATAACTGACAAGGGACCCAATCAATGAAGCAAAACCTTCACACCATTCCATTCCCAATGCAATAAATAAGCCACAATATGCTTTTTTTTTTACCTTAATTTGTAGAGCCGTTGCTTGTAGAGACAGATAACTGTCTTCAAGATTCGATAACTGATGCTCTATCTGTGACACCAGGTGGGGTTGACTCTTGCTTTTCTCCATTAGTTGTCTTCCTTGCTCTGTCACTCTGTCAACAGTGGACTGATAGGCATAGATCTCTTCAATCAAAGTCTGCAATAAAAAAAAATATAGGTGTGAGGTAAATGTGACTGAATAACCTTTACTAAATCTACTCTCAAAAGACAAAAGATTTAGTTGACTGCTGCAGAATATTGTTTATTCAAGGTTATAGAAAAAAAAAACAGTGCACACAACTAACTTCTACATGACATCCATATTTTCCATGTATTTTACTTATTAAAAAATTTCCTAGTGAATAATATCAATATTAATTTATAATAATAGACATTTATTTAATAACATAAAGCAAGAGTAGTGCAAACTGATAAGGACGATGCATCACCTTGTGCTTGTCAATCTGCTGTTGTGTCAGCTCCATAGTGCTGGTGTTCAGAGTGTTGTGGGACATCAGGCGGAAGGACGTCTGCAGAATCCAGCGCTCACACTCCTGCAGGGTCAGCTGGTAGGTTGTGTGCTCATTTTCGGCTTTCTCTAGGTGCTCCACAACTCCCTACAGATACAGGGTGTAAAAAATCAGAAATGTTGTTGAGTTAGCTCCTTTTTAGAACAGCTGTATCATTAATTCAATTAGCCTTCAAAATAAAAAACAGAAGTAACATAATAACAATTACATGACTAGACTGTTTTTGGAGAGTTGAATCTATAATTTCTCTAGCACCTACAAGTTTGATCTTAAATGGTCAAACTACAATTATTATAAATGTTGACTGATACAAAATTAATTGTCTTGAAATATATTCATCATTCAGTTTCTTATAAATCAGTTTGTTGCCTATCATCTCACCTCTGCCTTGTCTCGCAGGTGGTCATAGCGAGCCTGGATCTTCTCCAGGGACCGCACAATTTCACGATTTCCACTCATGGCTTCCAGTTCTGAGACCAAATTGGCTAGGTCTCCAATGTCTTGATCATGGCGTTCTATGTCTGCCTTAATGCTCTGAAAGAAATAATACAAATGAAATGTTCAGAGTTGGATGTTACAAAACAAATATCACCACAAAGCTGCTTCCATCCAACAATGTATCACCACTTTTCAACTCATACTGTGATGAAAAAAGGTACCGAGAAAAAGTAGGATTTCCTGTTCAAAAACTAATTGAACGAGTTAGCACAATGCTCTTCCACTTGCCCTATTTTGTATTGTAAGTCATATTTATTGCATTTAGTCATAAATTATCCGCCCTCTGCAGACCTTTGAGAAAGGCGGTGCAAAATTAAGTAGTAATGTGACCTCCTTTCCAAGATTTTGATTATATGCAGTCTGTTATAAAAAAACCCCTCCCCCCCCCCCAAATTTATTTTTGCACAGCATCTATGCACAAAACCCACATATTACCAGATCTCACATCACATTTTATTTCATAACAAACTGTTATTTCATATTTCAATACTAAAATATCAATAAGAAAAGCTCGCTCATTTTAATAGGTACACTGATTACATTGGCTAGGCAATTTCAATGTTTTCATATCAACCCCACACCTTTGTTTGTACATAAACACAACTGCTGGACAACCCTGTGCTGATGGCATGCCGCCCTTAGAGTAAAAATACCACAAACTGCTACCTTTACAAGTACCTTTACCAGTGACAGAGGTCATGTTTTCATCGATGTTGGTTTATCTACTTACTGCAGGGATAATACTGAAATTTAGTGAAAAAGTTGTAAAATATAGTGTTGTGTCCAGGGGGCCTGCCTAAGCCAATGTTATTTCTGGCTCCCAAAAAGTTAAAATCTGATGATAGTAGGAAAATTGCATCTCAGGAATAAATATATGGGCAAGTTATCTCAAAAAGCTTTTCACAAAGTTGATGAAATTGTTCAGGAAGGAAAGAAGTGATTACAATTTGATCCGTGCCATATCTCCCTAAGTTTTTTGAACAATATTATAGCCTTTATTCCTGGTAGATGTTTGGGCTCTTAGAGCGCATTCTCAACGAATTAAGCCAGGCTTTACAAAGCCGGTGACCTAAAAATGGCGGACGTACATGAAAGAAAAACCGCCTAATCTTTTAATAGTCTCTCCGCCTCCCCACACGTCGTCCCTGCAGGGTACAGTAATTAAATCTCGGCTCCGAACATTAATATTTCCGTGAATATCTCTGGTGATATTATCTCCGTAGATAGTCGATTCATTGCTGCTCTACGGGCCAAATTATTCCTTTTTCGTCTCTGTTTTCAAAGATAATAGAACAGAAGAGCTTTTTTTCCTTCGATCGCCTTCAGCCGCCATGCTTTCTTCACCACGAGTTTAACTGATGAGCATGCGCACTTAATATTTCTCAGGTAGCTTCCACATGGCGAACTGAGCCGAGATTTAATTACTGTACCCCGCAGGGACGACGTGTGGGGAGGCGGAGAGGCTATTAAAAGATTAGGCGGTTTTCTTTCATGTACGTCCGCCATTTTTAGGTCATCGGCTTTGTAAAGCCTGGCTTAACTCGATGAGAATGCGCTCTTAGGGTGCTCTCTGGTTATAGATGCCTAGACTTGGATGTCAACTTCCTTAATTTTAGAATTAAATGCCATGCAGCAAATTTAAAGATCTATAGTCTTAAATGTCCAAGCGACAATTAACCCCTGGTCTCCGAAAAAAGTTCAACCTTTTTTCTTTTCTCAACCAGAAAAATAGGCCCTGAGAAGTAAAAACTTTCATGTGAGAAAACAGTAATATAATCCAGCCAAAATAAGCAAAGTCAGCAGCAAGGGTCTTTTATTTTGCCTTATAAGTCAAATGGTTTCTGAAAGCTGCATTTGTTTCCTATTACATGAACTGAATGCACACACTGCTAACATTACAGCATATTTAGATCCACTCCGACAATGTATTCAAAGGGGTGCAGAGAGCCATGAAAGCTAGTTCTTACGTCCACAAAATAATGAAAAAAGCAATAAACAATGCTGTCTAACTCAAACAATAGACTTGGTTCCCCACTAATAATTCTCACAAATGACTGGTTAGACATTATGTATGGAGTTCACTTACCAGAGGGGTCAGAAGTTAATGCTATATTCAATGCCATTTACCGGTAATATTGTATAGGAGCTGCTCGCAAGTGGGGAAACTAGTATGAAAATACCAAAAACATAAGATCTCCGCCCTGATAAAACCATACTGCTTCAAGTGGGTGAATAAGACAAGTTATAAAGAAGATAATACATTGGCTCTCAATTGATCTCTGTTGTTTGGACTACTGGAACTCAATTTAACTCTTGATTCCATCACATTTAAGTATAGAGAAGATAGGGCAATGTAGAACTGAATACATCACCACTTCACCTGAATGACAGATGATGTGGTCTCCCACTTTTTATAAACTCTCATGCCTATAGTGTTACATCATACATCTAAACCAATCTGGGTGTCATAGCCCTGCAAAACTTTCCTGTGACCTGCAACTAGTATGATATGCCAATTGCAAGCAAATGCAGGTAGCATTTACAAGTTTTCATTGTTAAGTATTTTTTTCTGTGACAAAGGTTGGAAGATTATTGATGACATATTTGTAATGTCTATGTAGCAGGTTTGGGAGATAACAGACAGAAAATAAATTTCACTTTTCTAAGGCCCAGTTAGAAGGGGGGGGGGGGTTAGGGCGGTCAGATAAACAGACAAGCCAAATTTCCTTTATAGTTGGTAAATAGTATATGCCCTTGCCATCAGACACCTTAATCATATAAAACACATTCTCAAATGACAGCCCACATTTTTCTTTGTAACTGTTTAAATGTCAAACACCTTGCTGGAGTAACTAAAAAGGCATCCGATATCACCTGCCCGTGATTACACATCCATAAAACTGCTGGAGCAGAACTTGAATGTTACTTCACTCTTCCAGTCCACTGTACATCTACAGATTTAATTCCCCCCCCCCCCCTTTTTGTATCATTTCCCCCACGTAATATGCACTGATAAAATATTAGCTAATACAGCACTGGAGTCACAAGGAAAAAACTGCAAAGTAAGGATGAATGCCAGCATGCGTCTTATTTACTTATGATTATATCAAATTGTGCATTAATGTGGACAGATTTGTAAAACAAGCCCCAAATCTCAGAGGAGGCAATTTTCAACAGGAGTGACCACTTGTAGGCAAATCGTATATTCTATATAAACAACAAATTATGGACAGTGCAAATTTACCCCCTTATATATATTATCTTTTACACATTTGTTTATGGTGTGTAGGACTGAAAGGAGGTATGGATCACATATACAACACAAAACAAAATCTTTCATTAAGGCTAACAAATGCATTTTTTTTTCATTTTATAGTTTTATGTATTTTATATGTGCTTCCTACTCTAAAAATAAAATAAAACTCATGTATGTCACATATGTAGGAAGCAAGGCACACATTGCTCTGTTCTGCAGACATCCCTTGCTTTTTTAACATATGTCACACAGCTAGGTAACATTTGCACATGCAGTTCTTCAATTTACCTAAAAAAACATACACATAGAGACCATCCACGGTTGATTTATGTCACCTAGTGTATATTGCCCTCAGTCCTAGATAATAAAGACATTAATAGTTTATAAAACACGTGTGGCATCTTGTATGCACTTATTGGGGTATTTCAACCTAAACTACCTGCTGTTTTCCCCTGAGGTCATAGAAATAAAATTTCCCTCCATCCTCCATTATGAATCATATTACCTTGATATTTCAGTAAAGCTAACATTAAATTACGCACAAAATTCTAGTATGAGCACTTCCAGGAAGGCAGAAATCCATGTGCATCTGATACCTAGCCCAGCAGCCGTTAACACCACCAACAGTTACGCTTCCAATCCCAGCCGTATTCAGACATCTCCATCAAATTTTTGATCTGCCATCACACAACATAATGCACAGAAGCAGCCTACCTTCAATGTAGAAACTTAAGACATTTTCTTCTTGTTGTCACTATGCAGATAACATTGAACTGCCCACTTTCTCTTTATATCTTATCCTCTCTCCCAGGTCAGGCAGTAATGTTTTGCAAGCCAATCTTAGCTGCAGCTGCCTTGTAAACTATTCCGCCATATGGGGGTCACAAAAGGTGAGAAGGGTCAGGTCACTTGTTCATAGGCAGTTATTTGCATTTTAGTAAAGAGTTTGTTTATCATCCACTGTGTAGGTAGGAAAAACCGGTTCGGTTTGTATTTGTAGGAGCTTTTGGAAATATAATGCATTTAAAAACTGGTGGTTGAGGAAAATACAGTTTTGGTCCATTTAAATGGGCAGGAAAGAAGAGTTAACAGCGTCAAACTTATAGGATGGTGTAATCAGTTTTTGTCCAAAATTTATATTACATAAATCATTTTCCTGTCAGTTTCACACAAATAAGCAATGGAAGCTATGAGACTATAATCAATTATTTATTTAACAATATAATGACCTACCAAATGTAATAATAAACAAATCAACATGCACACCTAAAAACAACATGCAGTACAACTCATGCAGCAACAGGCCATTTACCTGTTTTATCCTTCTTTAATTAGACATGAAATCTTTTAATGCACCGGATAGAAAGACCACCTAAACCCTTCCCTTAGCCCTAATCTATCACCACGACAAAAAGGCATTCCCTTTGATGAAATGTTACAACATTTCCTACACCTGTTCCAAAGTTATGTAATACGTAGGTAACTTCAGGTACAGGAAGAAAAAGCTGTTCTCTCTTGAGAGACCACCACACAGAAACACAAAGATCTTTCACAATCGACTAATGAGTCGTAAATGAAAATTGTATAACCATATGACACTGTTTTTCTTGACAAACATGAAATTTTAACCCTGGATGTCATTGCCTCTGGTACCCACATTTTATCTCAAGATCAATGGTCTCAACTTTCTGATTTAGTCATTCCCTTTGAGAACAACAACATGGCACTCAAGTTTTAAGTGCGTTAATTCGATTATCATGTCTAAGGTTTAATTCTGAAACTGATATCTTTAATCTTTATAAAAATGCCATTTTCACAAACATTAAGTTTGCTATAAATGTCCCCTTAGATAAACAAGATGAGGTAATTTCAAAAACACAGAAAGTGCTCCCAAGGTTATAATTTATATGATTATTGAACAAACAAAAATTTTGAGGTGTCAAACTAAATTTGGTATGAGTCAGATTAAAACAACAAGCAAAGAGCAATAAAGGAACTTGTGGTCACTATAAGTCTATCCTCTGGGAACAAGTCTATAAGTAAATAATCTTCAGGTAAAAATAATGCACAAACACTGAGCATCTGTATTATGACCAATGGTGTACATATTCAGCCTTTAAAAGCACATATTTAGCTATACACTGCATATGGACATATTTTATAAGGTACACCTTGTTATGCACCACTCCACACAACCTACCTTATATTTCTCTAGCTGAGCTTTCTTTTCGCTGAGGTCAGCTTTGGGTTCTGGCTCAAGCATGAGGCCATCTTCCAGTTCAGCTATCCAGTGCACCAACACCCCATAGCACTGCTCGTACTCGTTCCACTTGATTAGACACTTCTCTAGCTTACTACAGCACTGGTTAATGCTCTTGTTTAGTTTGTCCCACTGTTCCTTCAACAGGCCCACCTAGAACACCATAGCATGCTTGTCAAATACCACCACCACCACCAGGTGCAGATGTTGTCATTTGTGATTTTTTTGTTAGTTTCTTTTTATCCTTGAATATTTGGCTTTATTGTAATTAATTTAAATGTTTGGTTTCCTTTGGTCAACTCTCCATCCGTCGGTCAGTCAATGTGCCTGTCTGTCTGTTTGTCTGTCTGTGTGCCTTTCTGTATCTGTCTGTTTGTCTGACAGCTGTCCATCCAACCACTTCCATCATGTTACACTTTCCACAATCTACCCCTCTATCCCTTTTCCAGTTAGTCTATTCTTATTTCTTCCAATTAGTCTTATTTTAATATTCATACAGTGACCATTTCTCACCTGTGCCTCCAGTTTTTTCTTCCCCTCTGGTGTTGATCTGTGTGTGACTCTATCACACATCTCACACGCATGGTTCAACTTCTGCAGACCTCCATCCAAACTACTGGTGATCTCCTGCAATAACACAATATTATACAATATATACCCTACTTCTATAATTTCTAGTGTCCTTATAGTTTATATTTGTAAATTTTTATTTATTTAATTATTTGATTTCATGGTCTAGAAAAGAAACAAGAGATTAAAAAACTTCAACCTCTCAGAATGATTTAATTATAATTTTTAAGTAGGTATTGATCAGACTGATTTCCCGAAGTCAACATTTTTGTTAATATTAATATGCAAATTACCAAGGACAACAAAACCTCACCTACTGCAACATTAACACAAATAATAAATACTCACTCTACAGAGCCAAAAATCCATTGAAAAATTAGTCACTCTCCATAATACCAAGTTAATATTCCTTTACCAATCTATGTACATTCCATGTAAGAACCTTCACATATTTCCTGGCCTAAGTCCAGGTGGTATGTATTGGTGCATTACTTAATGGGCACCCCAAATGTAATTACTCCTAGAATTGATTGCTACTAGTGCTCACAAGCTGGGTGTTATATATGGTAAGTTAATGTTTTTTCTCAAGACTGTTTTGAATGTTCCTCCCTATAGAACTGAGCACTGATATTACCAGCTCCCAAGTGGAAAATAAACCTTGTTTCGAGAGAGTGTGGTCTGGCTCTGATGGTGTTTATATCTATTTTGAAGTTGTTAATGCTTGCTGCAATGTTGTTAATTTGCATGTTTGATATGGCTAATCTCTGTGTATTTTTGAGCACCAAAAATATTGCATTCCCTTTTTTTTCTTTGATTACAATAAAATTGTCTAATTTCTAAATAAAAGGCACAATGATTTAAATAAAAGGCACAATGATTTGAATTCTTTGGCTTTTTGTGTAACAAGCACTTAAACTTCATATAAAACCACATAACTGAAGACAACAATAATGACAGGAAGTTGTTTTGCACAAACAAAAAAAGATGTCTTGAACATGAGTTTGCCTTTCAAACCTTCCCATCACATAACTATATACTATTAGTTAAATTAACATACAGTACAAATTTTCCCGTTAGGTAAAATCCACTTTTTTACAAAAGTAAAATGAAGTGCACTGTACATCATCATCATCTAAAATTCACTTGACCTTTAAAAAAAAATTACAAATGCCACACAAGAATATCATAATCAAATCTTTTGTCTTGTTAATTTATTTCCTGCTTATATTCATTCAGTACATACCTTGATGTTACTGATTTTATTCTCTATGTCATGCCAGTCACCACTTGTATCATTACAAGAAGCTAGTTTCTGATTGGTCACTTCTATCCAATGGAAACAGTCATCATAACTTCGCTTGAATGCTTTGTGGTCTCTTGTCTGCTGGTTCATTTTCTCCAGAGAATCCTATAAGTTTAGAAATAACAATGAAATGGGTTTTGGAAATTAATTAATATTTTTCAGCATAATGTTATCTTTTGTTCTTCAGATTCACAGGTTAAATGCATTCTAACTTTGACATCAATAATATTTGAAAACACTATTACAAGTTGTGCTCTACATTTCTTAAAATGAAGACAAAGCTTGAATACCTAGATGAATGACATTACTAAAATGACCTTCACATTCTAACATTAATATAAGATACATTTTTTATCAAACTTCATTTTCTAATACAATAAAGCATATCTTTCTCTTATAATTAATAATACCATTTCTATGAAACTTGTTAATAAAAATTCCATGCATTGCCATGGTTTATATGTAGTAAGCATGCTATTTATTGTTTTTCACAAGAAATCTTCTTTGTAGCAGGAAAAAAAACTATCCTGAATGAATTTCCCATACCTGTACATGCAAAATAATACTTAAATTGAACAAGAACAGCCTGCCTCCCTACTTACATAAGAAAATAAAGTTAATCATGCTGACTTGCAAAAGTTGCTAGACTTCAGTTTGACACAAAATTTGGATTTGGCAAAATTTTCCAGCAAATGGTATTTGACTTAAAAATGGATAAGTTGGAAAGTCCAAGACTATCAAAAATATCTTAGTATCTGGAGACCCGTTTTTCTTTCAATCCATCATGCATTCAAGATAACCCGAATATTTCAATTTTACAAATCTTTGAATTTAGTTAGTATGGACTAACATAACATAACTGTGGGATGTCATATCATAACTTCATGCACATGAACATTGAACTAATTGAAAAAATACAAGATTTAGTAAACTATTAGGTTACATAAACCTTTTCAGTTGGCGACCTGATACACTTACAGTTATTCGGTCCTGAAAAAGATGAAATTTGACGTGATTGATGCCATTATTGGTATCCTTTAAGTTCACTACTCTAATCTCAATCACAAAATGCATAATTGATCCATGATGAACATTGCTTTCTAAAAGCAAATAAGTTTGATGCAAAAAATGCCAGAACACTGTACTTTTAGCATGGCAAACAGGGAACAGTCAAACAGCCCTGTCCAATATCAAGCCTACTTTTCTCAACATTCACTTTGCTTGGTTTACTGCAGTATGAATCTGATCAGATCTTCTTCATCCTCTCAAAGTCAGGTTTAAGAATTTTTATGCAGTTTATTTTTACAAAATGCAAGGACCAAAACTGCAGTAGGTGATGTCATGTTAAAAGGCATATCATGCGCATTATACACTTATATAAAAAAAACTTTTTCTAGGAATATCAGGAATTTTCCCTTTACTACCAATGCAGGGCTTACCCTGTTCTAAACGCTAAAGAAAATTGCAAACTATAAACCACTCTAAGAGTACCAAAATTCTAATTTTTACCACCAGAAGTAAAATTTATTGGTCTCATGGACTGTAATTCTGTGAACAGTTTTCAATTTGGTATTCTATGGTGATAAGAGAAAAGTGTTAACATCTCTGGGAAAATTTAATATTTGCTATATGAAGGCCAAAAGCTCAATGTGTCTATTTAGCAAGAAAGCCTATATAATAGGGGTACATCAAAACTGTGACACATAATATTAAATTAACACAATATTCTACCTTAACAATGGAGGCCAGAGTCTGGTATCTTGACGCCAGTTGAACCATTGCCATGGAAACGCCTGGATCTGTACTGGACTTGATCACTTCTTCTGCGCGGTCATTGACTTTGTCCAGTATTGGTTTGTGGTCAGCAATTTGCTCTTGTAGTATCTGCACATAATTTTAGATTTTCAAGTTATACTAGCTGTAAAGTTTATCAGGAAATAACTGAAAAAGTTCATATGTATTGGAACTATTATGATAAAGACAAAATAAAACTGTATTTTTTTAAAATATATAATAATAAGATATTCACCTGCATCTCCTTTACAAGAATTTGTTTCTCTTCCAAGTTCATAATCTTAGTCTCTTGCTTGGCCTTCACCTTAGCCTCAATTTCAACTAGCCATTCCTCCATCATCTTGTAAGCGTTTTCATACTCAATCCAGCACAATATACATTCCTCCAGTACTCCCTCCACCTCATCAACCTTGGCCATGAAGGTTTCCCAATCCTGTTTGAGTTGTTTGGCCTCATGTTGTAGGTATTCACGGCCTTTGGTGGCACTACACAGGACCACTTTGTCGTTTAGTTCTACTGCCGTGTTCACCTTGCTGGCACCATCTTGGGCTTCTTCTCTGAAGTCCTAGAAGACATTGTAAGCTGTCAGAAACATTTGCCTTCATCAAATCCGTTTTACGCCTATATTTCATTGAATTAAATTCAATACACCAACCATTTCTCATAATGTATCCCTACTGCTTTTAAAAATGTAACATGATAGTCAAACAGGTGTTTTTTGTTTGTTTGTTATTTGTTTTCTTTTTCCTTGTTTTTGAGTCAAATATGAGAGAAGAAGTTAAACTGTAACATTAACATTATATCAATTGACAAATAAATGACATAATTCAACAATGAGGGACAGAATGTCCACAATGAATACTTAAAATGTTGTAAGCCTACTTGTAATTTCTCCAATCTCTTCTCAACATCTTCCTTATTTCCAGAGCAGGTATGCAGCTTATTCAGCTTCTGTTTCATCATGGCTAGCCAGGTGAGGGTGTCATGGTACCTCTCCCTGTAGGCTTGATGGTCAGACACCTGGGTCTCCAGACTGGTAACAAGCTCCTGAAAACCACATTTCATAAATGTGTTGAATGTCGTTCTGAATATGACACAGAGTGCCTGGCAAAATTATCTGTTCTCTTACTTTGTGAGGAAATGCCCTTTTTAGACTCAATCAGATTTAAAGATAGAAAATGCTTTTCAAAACAAAAGATATATTATGCTGTGCCAAGACATCCTATAACCAGTGAAAAGGATCAACATATTGGAACAGATCTAATTAAGTTTTCCTGAAAATGCCTTAATCAGTTCAGTGGTGAAGTGTGAGAGTTAATCAATTTGTAGTAAAGAAATGAAAAGACCAGCTCTACCTTGGAGGCAGACAGCACAGCATCATATTTATTGCAAGTCTGCGTTATCTGACCACTGGTCTTTGGGTCCTGGATGTGGGTCAGTTTGTCCTTTAGTTGGTCAACTGTGGACTGGTGTGCTTTGACATCCTGCAGAATTATCTGAAGAAAAAACAATAACATTAAGATGTTATCTAAAATTAATAGAATAAGTAAAATAAATGTATGATCTTCAACAGATCTCTAAAATCATCTCTTTCATGTTTCCTTTAAGAGTGAGGACAAGTCAGCTGATAGATAAACACCCAGTATATAGTTTTCTACAAAATCAAAACAAACTTATATCTAAAATCAAAATATTTAACACCAAGAATCAATATATTTACTTTGCATTTTTCCAGATATGTCCTTTTTTCTGGAAGATCATTTCTGAAGCCAGTGTCAGCCTTCACCTTCACTTCTGTGTCTTTAAGCCACATCAGGAGTTGCTCATGGACTTTCTGCAGGTCTATCCAATTGGCCACTAGTTTTTCAAGTTTACCTTTACCCTGAAAAAAAATTTTCTCCTCGATTATTAAATTACACATCATTACTTTCAAAATTGCTTTAAAATATGATGAATACCCTAAATTATTTGCGTTTGGCTCTTAAGCTTTAATCTTTTTATCAAATTTGTTTCAAAGTTTCATTTGTTATTATACAGATGTATTCCCACCTATACTGCAAATAATTTTTGCGGGACAGAAGCAAGATACCTGAATAACTTCTGTTTTCAGCCCTTCATAATTATGTTTCAAAGTTTCCAGATCTTCCCTTATGGTTTGACATCCTTGTGCATTAGAGTTAGGCTTGGTTTTCTCTGCTAAGTCAATAACACTTCTCAGCATGCTCTGGCCCTGATCCAAGGATGCTTGCAGATCCTGAATTATAATATACGTATATACATTCCTTTTTCATCTTCACATGTTACTTGCATAATTTACATAAATAATTCATATTTTTATTTTCTTTCTTTATTTTTTGGGCAAATTTATATATATTCATTAAATAATCATTTTACAGGACTTTCAAAATAAACCTTTGACACCTACTCTGCAATTATGCAACTTTTCTTCGATATCATGCCTTGACCCTGTGGTGTCTTGAGTGGCCTCCAGGCGACCTCTAGTGAGAGAAATCCAGTCTTCACAATCTTGGTAAGCATTTCTATACAGCTCATGATCGGTGAAGTTTGACTCTAGTTTTCTGATAACCTCCTGAAATTGGTAAAATTGTGTCAAGAGTGAGCATTTATTCAAATAATTTTAATGTAAAATCTGCTAGTTTTAATGGCAAATTTAGTTCTAATGCATATAGATTTTACAGATAAATAAATTATATCATATTAATACAGATATCCAGAAGTTCAATTAGCATTCAAATACTTCACAAATGCACAAGTATTTGGTTACAAAATAAAGAATAAACAAGTAATATATTAATAAATACACAAAATTAAAATATAAAAAGCAGGTGCTTTATATAACAACACATAAACTGTAACCTCATCACTTTCTCGAAAACACAGGGTGTAATTCTGTTGTACTCACCATGGATGCTGCCAGCACTGTTTGATACCTTGTGGTGAGCTGAGTAATACCATGAGAGATCTTGGCATCTGGGTTGGTCTCCAGCAGAGCCTGTGCCTTCTGGCTGACACCGTCCAAGTGCAGCTGGTGGGAGACAAGGTCCTGGTGCTGAGCCTGGAAAAATGTGGGTCAAAGTGAGTTTATGGTCAAAAAAGTTTCGTTTTGGTAACTTGGTAAGCCTTGTGCTAGTTACTTATTGTTTCACAGTGCATGACCAAACTCAAAAAAAAAAAGCAAAAGTCTATGTAAAATTTGAAACAAAATCACTGGTATGTTTTGAACATATTTCATCAATATCTAACATGGAAGAACACCTAAATCCTCATTAGCACTATTCACAATTGGGTGCTGTCTAAATTCTATTCTGCTTTCCAAACTGTAGAAAACTATTTAGAGTCCATACCTGGTATTCATCTAATTGTGCCTTCTTGTCCTGTATGGTAGCCTTCAGCTCCAGTTCTTTTCTCAAATGAACATCCATGTCCTTTAGCCAGTCTAAAAACTTCTGTTGGGCCTCCTCGTAAGTGCCCCATCTGTCCAAACAGGTCTCTATACCAGACTGGGCCTTGGTCACTTCTGACCGGTAGTCTTCTAGTTCTTGGGTCATGGTGGCCAGATCTTGCTGGATGCGGTTTTGTCCAGCAGAAGATGTGTTGTGCAGGACTGCATCGGCAGAAGAAGACACTTTGGAAAGTTTGTCATTGCCATCTGCTATACTCTTCTCCAGTTCCTGTTTTAAGAGATAAACACTCATATCAATCACCTATCATTCAATAACTATTTGACTGAATCATATTGAATGAAACTGTATTTTACCATAAACTTCAAAATTAATTTCAAAAGTACACACACACACACAAATTATGTATATATTTATAACACATTATAACTTGCAGTCTAAAAATCATAACATACTATCTTTTTTGTTTTTGAATTATTTGAATGGGTACACAAGAACAAAAACCTGGTAGCAAAAGAAATTTCTATATACCTTTATCTTATCTTTCTTCATCATAACCAGAGACTTCTCCCCATATGCATCAGAACATGCAGACAATCTCTCTTGAGCAGTCCGTAACCATGAGGCAAATGCAGAACAAGCCTCGTGATAGGTCTGGTGGTCATCCACCACCTCCTGAGCTCTCTTCACTGCATTCTACAAAATAAATACAGATAAAATAAGAAAAGAAATAGATCACACTGGTTAAAAAAAAAAGAATATTTTTTAATCAAACTGATTTAAACACTTGGATGAACTGAGTCTATAATTATGGGATTAATCAGATTTTTTGTAAAGTTTAGCTGAAATTCAATTCTTCTTCTTGAATGAATTTCTCACCTTTGCTGTGTCAACAAGGGCTTCGTATCTGGTCATGATCTGCGTTGCCCGAGATGTCACCTTGCTGCGGGGGCTCTTTTGCCCCAGCTCCTGAGCCTTGGAACTCACAGAGTCCACCATCTGCTCATAGGCTATAATGTCCTGGGTCAAATTCTGGAAAGAACAAAAAAAAATTTGTACTGTAAATACTAAAAACTAACAAACAGTCCTTTAACGAAGCATTTGTTTCCTTTTAATTGAAACCTTTGTTTTTTTGGGGGGAAGGGGGGGAATAGTTACATAGATACATGAGCTATATATATATATTTTTAAATACCTTTATCTTTTGATGATGTGTCTTCTTTTCACCAATGTCAGAGTTCAGGGCCACATCCTTGACCTTGACTTCATTATCTGACAGCCATTTTTCTATCTGTCCCAAGCTGTCATCATAGTCACTCCACTGAAGGAGACAAGACTCCAGTGTCACTTTTGTGTCACTGATGCGGGCCACAAAAGCATCCCAGTCTCTCTGTAGAGCCCCTAGCTCTCGCCGGATATTTTCTCTTCCATCCACAGAAGTTGTGGTCAGTACCTTGTCCCCCCAGGTGTTGGCTGTGTGGAGCAGTGAGTGGCCTTCTTCTTTCACAACTGCAAACTCCTGTTAAAATATTTATAAAAATGGGATACACATAAACATTCATTTGTCTTTAGAAAACTGCAAGTTTGTACCCTTTTCCAATTTTTTTTCAAAAAATATGTACAATCTTATATGAAATAAAAGAAGGAAGGCTATTAATATATAATTGCAAATTAACAATGATCAATTCCAGCAACATAACATGAAGGGGATCCTCAGCTTCACCTATCCTCCTTNCTCTTCCATCCACAGAGGTTGTGGTCAGTACCTTGTCCCCCCAGGTGTTGGCTGTGTGGAGCAGTGAGTGGCCTTCTTCTTTCACAACTGCAAACTCCTGTTAAAATATTTATAAAAATGGGATACACATAAACATTCATTTGTCTTTAGAAAACTGCAAGTTTGTACCCTTTTCCAATTTTTTTTCAAAAAATATGTACAATCTTATATGAAATAAAAGAAGGAAGGCTATTAATATATAATTGCAAATTAACAATGATCAATTCCAGCAACATAACATGAAGGGGATCCTCAGCTTCACCTATTCTCCTACGTAAGAAAGTCCTTGAAAACCCAACTTGAGTTAAAAACCAATGAAACTAAATGTAAAACTAAATGTAAAGACACAGCCAACACAACATTTACCTGTAGTTTATCAATCTGTGACTGAATGGTGTCCTTGTCTCCAGAAGTGTCAGCACACGTGTCCAGGTTCTCGGCCACAGATTCCAGCCAGGTGGTGAACTCAGCACGGCACTGCTGGTACTGAACATGTACCTGAACCTGCTGCTCATACTTCTTTATCATATCCTACAACAGATCAATGGGTCTAATTAATGGAATCCAGGGACGAGATTGCCATTTAGTGAAAAAGTCTGAGAATATTGTGTGTGGAGTCCATGGGCTATTTGCATTGATTACAAAAATTATATTTTTGGCTCACTAAAAGTTGGAAATTTAGGGGCATTTTTCTTTTTCTAGGTGCATTTGTCAAATAATACACATATTTACCTTTGACAGTGCTGTGAGTGTGGCATATCTAGAATTAAGTTGCATGAGTTGAGTGCTGATCCTGGTATCTGTAGTTGACTGCATTATACTCTGTGCCTTCTCACTCAGGGCATCAAAGACAGGCTGATGTTTCACTATGTCCTCATATTTTGACTGAAATGACAATTATATCATTTAATGTGCTGTAGAGGTGAAAAAGTCCAATGTTTTCCTAATTTAAGCAGTTTTTGTCTGTAATTCTACTATAAAGTCTTGAAAGATAAAAAGTAATTATATGGTGAAAAAAGACTTCCATTCTCCTGGATAATGATGATAAAAAACCATGTCTCATAGGTAGAAAACATGTTCATAGTCCGTTTAGAAAAGATTTCCTTCTTTATCAAAATTATGATAATACATGTTCACTCACTACATGAAACATCCTCAAATGAACATCCAAGTAAAATACCTTTTGTTTTTCTAACTGTATCGTTTTCTCCTCTAAATTAGCCTTAAAGTCAGTGTCTGCCTTCAGTTTGATATCTTGCTCCTTCACCCACTCATTAAGTTGCTCATACTGGTCTATGTAGTCACTCCACCTGATACACAACTCCTCTGAAAATGCCAAGGAAAAACATGTAGATTATGAATTTCAATACTAAAGAAATGCTGTCAATTTAATTTAAACTTATGTTTTCTTAATAACATCTGATCACTGTTAATGGGTGAGGGATTGATAAGAAAATCAGAAATTTTCTTCTGTTAGTTTTTCTTTGGAGATTTTAAATAATGAAATATCATATCAATCTACTTCATATATGTAAGTTTTATAGATGCAGTAATGTAAGCAATTAATATTAGACATCTACAATAAATGCATACCTAGATTTAATTGCATTTCCTGCGCAGAAGAGAAAGTGGCCTCCACATCTTCCTGCAGTGCACTGAGCTCTTTCTGGATAACCTGCTGCCCTTTTGAAGATGTAGTGGCTGACGCAGTCTCAGCTTTCTGGGAAGCAATGTGGACTTTCTCTGCACCAGCTTCCCTCGAGTCCATAATCTCTTGCAGCTTGTGTGCACTGGATTCTACCCCTGTTCTGTCCGTGTGAACCCCGCTGCAGATGGCTAGCTTGTCCTTGATGTGGTTCAACCAGTTCACAGCTTCTGTGTGTGCATCTTTATAGTTCTGATGGTCGAGAACTGACCTCTCACATTTCTTTACTTGCTCCTATGAAAAAATTAAATACAACTCAATTACTAAAATTATTTAGATATCTGTAAGACTAGAATTATTTTCACTTATACTATTTGTCATTTAAAGACAGGGACTGGCTTCACAAATGAGCTATAGTCCAAAAGTTGGACTAAGATTCAGTTGTAGAAAAATCCATAGCAGTCCACTTAAATAATGTACCTACTGGTCTAAAACATTGTAAAACAGACACGATATTTCAATAGGTTGGAATACTACTGTTTTATCTCAGGTCAATGTAGACTAAAATGTTGGTCTTAAAAGTTAAAACCAATTTTTGGGCTTAAGGTCTTTAATAAAACAGGCTCCACTATACACACCTTTGCACTGGTTGCTAATGCCTCGTATCTTGAGACAATCTCTGTGACTTTGGATGTCAGCTGATCATCACTGGCATCCTCTCTCAGTGCTTGGGCTTTGGAGTTGAGGCTGTCAATAGCACTGTTCTGGCTGTTGATAGTCAATTGTACTGCCTGTAATTGGACATTAAATTTAGTATTGGAAACATACACTGAATTAAACATAGTGGCAGTATTTAGACAAAGAAAGAAATAATAAATTACAACATTATTTGTCAGTGAAATAAGTTTTTCAATTTTGTCTAGTGATAGTAATAAAAGTTCCCACCTAAAGGCAGTGAAACATTTCAAAAGAGACTAAATTTGCAGGTCTTCGTTTTCAAGACCCTTTGATAGAGGATCAATATGTCATGTCTCATAGGTAAAAAACATGTTTAGTCTTTCTAAAAGCAATTTACAACTTTCCTATCATTTTTGAACAGGAAAGAATACTTAATGTCTAAAGGGGAATGTTTTAATGTTTTCACTGACATATGGTTACATATTTATCACAAGTAATCTCAAAAATCCCAATTTTCAAAGTTCATAATTCATAATTATCTATTACTACTTAATTTTAAATCAAATTAATAAATTGAAGGATTGTGCCAATAACAAATTTATTAACTAAAACACTACTCTACCTTTAATCTCTCTAACTGTGCCCTCTTCTCTGGTAAAGTGCTGCATGGGTCAGACTCGGTCTTCAAAGAAGTCTCCATTTCAGTCAGCCACTTGAGTAACTGACCAGTGCTGTCATCATACACCGACCACTGTGTCATACAGCTCTCCAGTTTGGTCTTGGCATCATTCACACTGGCTCCCAAACTGTCCCAGTCTTCCTGCAGTGATTGTTGCTCTCTACGCAAGTTGTCCCGTCCTATAGGTGACGTGTTTGGCAAGACGAGCTGTAGAGCATCTGTCACAGCTTGAATTTTTCTGAACCCTTGGTCTCTGTTGCTTGCCAACTCCTGAGGACAAAAAATTCATTAAATGTTTTTAGAAAATTATTCTTTTTTGAAATATATCTACACAGTTCTTGACATCTAATCCATCTTGACATCTAATCCATCCAGAGCAGTACTGGTACAAGCTTCATTAGACATCACACTTAGATTTCATTTAGGTTTACTAGGACCAGTGTCGCAAATTATTAAAAGCTTCCCCTTTCACCTTCAATTGTTCCAGTCTCTCTTGAAGGGCTTTCTTGTCCCCAGCACCAATACTGCACTTGGCCAGCTTCTCTCTGATAACAGCCTGCCACTTCAGGCAGTTCTCCCTGGCGTCTTGATACTGCTGGCAGTCAATGACAAACTGCTCCCAGCGACGTACAGTCTCCTGTATTAGAAAACATACAAAATGATGACACAGACACATTGTGTGGAATTCATACCTATGTGATAGATATTTTAAGTCTCAGTAAAACAAAAACCTGTCTCTGGAATTTTCCATCTTCACAAACACGCACTGGTCACATGCAGCTTGTTATTGTAGTGGTCTTTAAGGTAAGATTTTCAGCATCAACAATAGCCCTTTTGCAGCTAGATGACTAGATGCTGACTTCTTTTGTTTACTGAAGAGCTTGCTCTCCAACATTCTTCTGTTTACTGTCTAGCTGCAAAAGGCCTATGACTCCCAGAGTACTCATTTTTTATTTTTATTATCATTTTTTTTAAAAAGAAAACCTCAAATCTAACTGTGTCTTACCCTGACAGTGATAATGAGAGCCTGATACTTGTGGTTGAGTTGGGAGGCCTGAGTGCTGACCCTAGAGTCTGTGCTCAGTCTGCTCAGTGTACTGGCACAGTCACAACAGTTGTCTATCTGTAACTGGTACAGGGACACCTCTTCCTGCCAGCCCTGGGGAGAGAGAACAGAGAATAAGGGGGTAAGAATGAAAATAATGATAACTGATTACTAACTGCATCTGATTAAGGCCCGACTTAATATTAAGACTGAGATGAGTAAAGAATCTAAGGGACATACAGGAGAGAGAGAGAGAGAGAGAGAGAATTTGCACTGTTTATATTTTTTCCTACTAAAATCAAATTTAAATTTTCTACACATACAATACATATCTCCCATACATCATTATTTTGAAGACACTGCAGCATACCTTCAGTTTCTCCAGTTGAGCTGACTTTTCTCTCTGTGTTCCCACCAGTTCTACTGTCTTCAGTTTCATCTCCATCTCCTTGACCCAGTTAGAGCAGGTGTCATACTTGTCCTCAAATGTCTGCCAATGGCGCAAGCAGTCCTCAAGGTCTGTCTTTGTCTAGAATGGAAGACAGTGTTATACATTACACTATAGTTTGTAATATGTACTTGCCATACATGCTACACATGTGCGCGTGCATGCACACACAGTCAACAGGACAAGCGTAAAAAAGTTTACTTTGATTCTGTGTACTAAATACACCCTAATCTGCAAAAAAAGCATGATTATTCTTAACTATATTAAACACATCAATGGCTATGAAATCCTGCTATTTTCAGTAATGTAAAGAATGAGACTTTTATGCTTGTTAGAACAGAAAACACAAATGCCTAACTGTAGTTATCAAAGTAACCAAAGCAATGGAAACAATCTCTGAAGAAGCACTTTATTCTTACCTGCTCTAGTTTGGTTACAAAGTTGTCATAGTCGGTCTTCAGCTCCTCTGTGTCTCTCTTTATAGCTTCTTGACCATGAGTGACAGTGAACGGGATGACCCTCTCAGCATCAGACTGGACTCCAGCCAGTTTGGGGTCTCCCTCCATCTTTAGCACCAAGATGTCCTGGAGAAAGTCATTCAAGATGAAATCAAAAACTGAACCAATGACTTGATTTCAAAAAACATTTTAATTGATATAATAAGAAAGGAAGCAAATATATTTGCCTTTGTAATGTTATTTTACCCATTTTAGAAAATTGCCAAAACTGGTTACCTTTCCATATATACGCTATGGTGAATTCAAAATTGTAGATTTTCCCAATTCCACTCTCTGTTATAATAACCATTTTTATTGGTAAAATTATCACAAAAAAATTAATTTCAAATGTTTCAAACGGTTGATCATTCTGGCATTCAACATGGCTATTCCACATTATCTTTTATGGTCAATCACTTCATGCCAAATGACCAGGCATGCTGAATCACTCCAACTTTAAATAGCACAGCATCCAAGTCAATGTTACCATTCCATACATTTAGTCTAGCAAGACTCAAACAGCAATACAACTTAACCAGTTATCACTGCAATGCTATGTTTTATAATGGAATCATGTAGCAAAAATAAAGTCATACCATCTGAACAAATCCAACATAATCTCGAATTTATCAATTATGTGCTAATTCTGACTATAATATGTTTTTAAGGGGGACCATAATGCTACACATAAAAATTTTATCTAGGGAATAAGCCAGCAGGGGTGGATGGGTGGGGATCTTTTTTCCTTACTGACTGACTTTCAGAAACCTATATTCTAAAAAAATGTAATCTACAAAGGAGTCATGCCAAAAAAGAACAATTTAAATTAGGAAAGCAAACTTACAAAATTAGTCAAAATTTTGTCAAAAAAAATTTGCTTTCTTTTCAAATAAAACCTTATAAAACTGCTAAATTCATGATTATATGTTTAGATAGAACTTGAAATCATCAGAATTAGCACATGCACCTTACAGTAAATAAGCCATAACCATCCAAGCCAATACAAGTCAAACTTCCAAACTGAGAAACTTACAAAACGCCGCTGTTTAACCAACATAACAAACAAAGAAATAAAAGAACAAAAGAGAAAAATGTGTTAGCTCCATGTTGTCTAATGCATTATCCTAGGTTCTATTGTAAAATAAAAATGAAAGATACTAAAAGCACTGAAGAAGTTAAAAAATACATACATGCAATTGTTCATGCTGCTTAATAAATAAGGAGGATAAGTAAAATGAAATAATGTACTCAATATCCTATCTTACATATTTATATTTTTTCTGAAAGATGGATTAAGTTAAAAGATAAGAAACTTTATCTATTCTACACATGCAAGAGTAAAAGTTTGCACAAAATTATGTAAAATAGTAGAGAAAAACATATAAGATTTAGTTACGATATGACTAACTTAAAATCTACAGAAACTATGTAAACAACTACAAAGTATCGCACTACTTGATGGAGAAATACCTATCATGTTAACAAAACTATCAACTGAAATGTCTAGTTTGTGAGCATTAATGACCATTTTAAATTTGGACAACATATATTAGAAAGAAAAACTGTGAATATATACTTCTACAGTTTTTCCATTTTAAAACAATCCAATACATATAAAACACCATACACATAAAATACATTTAAAAATCAACATAATATCTGATCTTTTACCTGTAGTCTATCCAGTCGACTCTGTACGGCATGTTTGTCCCCTGTGACATCATCACACAGAGCTAGCCTCTCTTTCATAGCCTCCAGCCAGTCCAGACAACTGGAGGACGAGTCGTAGTACTGCTGGTGATCAGAAACTATCGTCTCATACTTGTGGACAAGTTCCTGCAATTGTAAAAGTAAAAATTCCTTCATTGGAAATTCTTTTACAGACACATTACCTTGTAACTGACTCTGTTTGGCACAGGTACATTGCCGTGACTTTTATCCTCTCCTCCTCTTTTAAAAATTTTGTTGTGCTGGAACCTTTACAGGGTTTTGATTTATAAAGTTAACATTTCATATTTCAATACTATTTATTCCCATATATGATAGGAAAAGTTCCAGCTGTATTTTTATCCATTCAGAACTTTCAATCCAGTCTGACTGTTAAAGTGGGGATTATAATTGTGTATTTCTAGGAATCCATTACCTTGGCTGCCACACATAGCTCTTGATATCTTGCAGTGAGCTGTGCCATGTGCTGTGTAATATGGGGGTCACTGGTGCTGTCACTTAGAGACTGGGCCTTATCTCGGACACTGTCCACCACACGCTGATACGCCTGGATGTCCTGCTGCAAGCTCTGGTGACAAATAGCATGGTCAAGTCAAATGAAACGGGCCGGGACTAAAACCATGAGTACCACCAGTGTACACGCTGGTGGTACAAATAAAATCCAAATACTTCAAAGAGGATGAACCCCATATATAGTTAAAACTAGATGTTCAGAATACTTCTCATGTAATTATATGTCTAAATATGTTATTTTTTCTGGCCTATATAACTTAAAAAGTGCAATATGCAATTATTTATAATTATATCCCCTCAAAGAAAAATTTAATAAGGAAAATGAATTACCATCACCTGGTCTACAAAATCTTACATACATACCTTGTATGAAATAAGTTGGGATTTCTTTTCCTCCAGTGTAGACTTGAGCACCAATTCTGCCTTCACCTTATTCTCCATATCTTGTACCCACAGCTTCAGAGTGGTGACACTATCATCAAATGATGACCATTGGACTCGGCTACCATCAAGTCTTCTCTGCGTGGTCACTACCTCGTCGAAAAGTTTCTCAAATCCAGATTTCATGTTACGAATGTCATGGCGGATGGATTCTTTCCCGTCAGTAGCAGTGTTTGGATATAGCTTCTCTCCTGCCTCGATGGCATGGTTTAGTTTGCTGAAGCCAGTTTCTTTTTCAACTTGAAGCTCCTGTAGGGAATACAATATTCGTATGAAGAATGATAAAATACACATAGACAATACCAAATACTTTCAGATATTCTAATATTTTAAAATACATATTAACTGCGAGGTACACTGCTTTTAATCAAAGCATAAAATACATAACATCTATGTAATGAGAATGTATAAAAGGTAAAAAGTAAAGGTTGTTATCCTTTCTAAACAGATCAGCTGGCTTTACAATTTATGCTTTATCTTTTTGGGTCTAATGAATCTTGAAACAATCTTATGACCATGGGGGGCAAACAAGTGAAAAAGCGGAATATGTGGAGGTTGGAATCAGCAACCAAAATTACCGCCCCAACCATAACCAGCTCGTTACAATATTTGAACTACTGAGACTAAACAGGTAGTATCAAATTATAGAGAGATGTACAATATTAATGTTATTTCAGGGATGTTCAACAGCCAGATTATTTTTTGTTTACCTGGATATTGGCTTCCTTTTCTTCTATCTGTTTCCTGGTCCCAGAGACATCAGAGCACAGCTCCAGTTTGTTCTTGGCAGCTTTCAGCCATGTTCGGTACTCCTCGCACTTCTCATTAAACACCTGGTGGTCCAACACGTTCTGTTCGCATTTTTTCACGATCTCCTACGATAATGGAAAGCAACATTGTTGTACATCTGCTGCACAGATATTTTTGATCGAAGCACAATTTTATTTAAAGACAAAGTTATTATCTATAATTCTTTAAATACACATGACGATATTAAAATAAACTACATTATCATGAGTTGAAAATTCCATTTGGTTAGCAGACCTTGCAGGCATCATTTCAATGAGCAAGCAATTTCTTTGATAAAGCCTGAAAAAGTCGATCCTAAAAACCAAAATAAACATAAAGATCCTCACTATAAATGCCCAAGCCTTTAATGTCTATTTGTCACTTTTTCATAAATTATTCACCACAGACAGAGATACTGTCACTTACCTTCACAGCGGTCAGTAGGGACTGGTATCTGGAGGTCAGTTGAGAGACTTGAGTGGTCACTCTGGTCTCAGAAGTGGTTTGCGCTAAAGTTTGAGCATGGTCAGCAAACTCGTCAATCTCAGCCTGGTGGGCTTTTATAGTCTGTTGGTGGACCTAGGAGTATTCAATTTGTAAGTTATGTCTTACAGAAATTAAAAATACAGGCTCACTTTATGAAAAGTACATTTACCTTGACACCTTAATATCATCCAGCTGAATTGAGTATAATGACTGACTGTCAAAATGATAGACTGCATCCTACACTTTTAAAAAATTAACCTTCATTCCAGCGTAGTGAAAAAAATCTTAAAAGTATCTCCAAAATCTGTTTCATCATTAATCTTAGTTTACAATTCATCAATTTCAAAATTACAAAGCAAGCCATGCTCCCATATAAGCTGGCACATACAACACAAAGCCATCCCATTCTCTGCATTTCCAAGCCAAGACATTCCCAAGTCATTTAAAAGTTCTTTCAGGATCAAATTTTGATACTTGGGCAATTTAAACATTGAAATCCCAATATTTTCAGAGTGCATATTTAACATATTGGGGGTGTACATAAAACACTTGTACGGTTGTAAATAATCTGCTAGAAAATAAAGCATTTTTATAATATAACATAATCTGCATTTTTATAATATAACATGATCTGCTATCAAGGGGATAGTGGGTAAGGGGATAGACTCTGGGTACAAAAGAATTTGAAGGGTGGTTGATTACATTTGCTAAAAAATTGTACATGAACTTAAGCAGCCCCTGCACCAATGAAAAATAATTTGTTCGTGTGTTAAAAAACAAAAAGCACATTTGCATTACAACACACAAGCTATTGTGGGTACTATAAACAATTTACAGCATATAATACGAAGCATATTCTTTCACGTGCACAAATAATGAACTTCCTGGTAAGGTTCACACCTATCCCAACTACTTGGTTAAACACTGAAAGCAAGATTTCTAAACTTGTAAAATGTGTACACCACTTAAAGGAAAAGCAAGACTTTCTAGTATAAATAAGCACAGGGTATACATAAACAGCATGTATTCCATAATGAAGGGTATTCTATTCTGCTCTACACAGTGCTATAGCTCTTACATGTTCCCCTTCACTTCCCATATCCTCTAAAACCATGGAGTCATCCTCCTGCCGTTTCTGATAATACACCTTGACGCGGCAAACAAAGAGGCAGAAGTCATAGCAAATACAAGAATGCACACACACACACATACACTGCAACCCTCAAAACTCAAAATGAAATGGAAAATATGAAAATAAAATGCAAAGCCAAATAAAATCTTGATCAAACAGAACTGCTTATACACTCGGGCTTAGGGAAGTGTTTTAAAATAAAAAGGGGTTTTATGAATGTGTTTTGAAATGATATTCCTCAAAAGGTCCGACAACTGACATAATGTGTAAAGGAATTCTTTGATAAAAAACAAACATGTCACAAGAAAAAAAAACAATAAGTAAACAAAAGGGGTCCAAAAATGGCAAAAACTGAATTGAAAAAATACCAGCTAATTCCAAACTGCCTACCATATCCTACAAGTCACCATGATAGAATAAAAGCAGCAAATTAATTTGCAATTTACCATACAGTGATATCACTAAAATAACATTAACTGCTTAATGTAAGTACACAAATTATATTATCCACTCTTTTCTTGTGATAAAAGATGCAGAACTTGTCTTCAAAAGATTATCATAGAATCTCAAAAACAGTACAAATAGCTTACTTGATATTTCTGCAGCTGTTGTTTCTTTTCCTCCAGTGTAGACTGTGGACCAAACTCCTTCAATTTCCTCTCCATATCCTTGAGCCAGTGAGAGAGGTGGTCATACTGTTCTTCATAACGCACCCACATTTGAACAGCATCCTCCAGGTGGATCTGAAAATATCACGATTAGATTTGGTCAAAAGTACATGTTGTCATCACCCATCACCATCAGATCATCTGAATTACTTCACCACAAATATCACTGCCATTTCATTTACCTCATTTTTATTCTTCATTACTTCACTACTGTCGTCAACATCATCATCATTATTATAAGAATCACTGTTTTGCAGAATTTGCTGACCGTTGCTTTAATTTCAAGTGACCACACCAAAACACCCAGGACACAAGGACGCACACACATACACAAAAGGTCAACTACTTACCTTGGCATCCATGGTGCTATTAATAAGCTTTTCCCAGTCCAGCTTGAGAGCGTCTATCTGTTGCTGAACCTCCTGTTGTCCAGCGTGGCCAGAACTGGCCATTGTCTTGTCAGCACTGGTCCTACAGGCCTGAAGTTTGGCTTCACACTCAGACATTGAGGCAGTCAAGTCCTGCAATTTTTATTCATTTTCGTTATAAGAAAAGCCTTTGAAAAGAGGAAAGCTTATGGAATAGGTGGATATTATGTAAATTGTAATTTTTATCAATATGGGATATGCTAAAGAAATATGCTTATTCATATCAAAAAAATTTTTACACAAACATAATAAATATATAAATAAAATAGTGGTACAATGGAAAAATGAGATTTTACAAGATAAACATCATGCATAACCATTCTATATCAAATATATAAGCAGTGAGTGATATTTGTAAAATTTGATCACAACAAAAATAAAATTGCAAGCTATATAGTACAAAAAATTCATTCATTTAAGCTACAAATTATCTTGTGCAATTACCTGCAGTCTGTCCAGTTTGCTCTGAAGCGTGTGTTTATCCCCAATGACGTCTGCACACATGGCAAGCCTGTCCTTCATCAGACTCAAGCTGTCACATGCTGCCTGGTGAGCATCCTCAAACTGCTGGTGATCATCTACCGTCTGCTGTGCTTTCTGCAACTGGGTCTGCAAAAAAGATCCCATTACTCCGGCTAGGAGAAACATAGCTCTGTTGTTGCCATTTAAATCAATGAAATTATGAATGAAATGTACACCTTATTGGGCGTATTTGCAGAGAGTGATAACAGAATCCTCGACATTGTAAAAGGCGCTGATACACTCATCTTTTAAAAATCAATTTTAAAACTGCAGCACCAATGGAATGTGACCTAAATGTTTAGCTACAAGGGGGTATTCCTTTATCTTTACTTGTTTAAACTTTGGAAACGCATGATACTCCGTATCTTAGCAACAGAGGGCACTGTCAACACCCAGTGTTTTCTTACACTATTAATGATGTGTTTTACTCTATATCTTAACCTATAAATTCATATTCTATGTATCCTATTACATAAATACAGTGCAGCTCTTATCAATTTAACAGTAAATTATATGGAAAAAGTCAAATAAATCAGCTAGATTACAATCTGTGTCAATAAAAAAGTTATTATTTAAATCTGATAAAAAACATCAAATAAGTGTTTGGTTAATTTGCATGTTTCAACCCTTTATTAAAAGGTCTTGACCTAATAACCAATTTTTTGCCATTTTACATAAGACAGAATTAAAGAAACATTTTAAATAAGAAAATAAAAAACATTTCACCATAAAAAAGTTTCTACTCAGTGCTGATTACTGATGAATCAGTTATCATTAAAATAGACAATAACCCAGCAAAGACAAAAAAAAAACAACAACAACAACAAAAAAAAAAGACTGCAACAATATTTACCATTAAAAAAAACAAAAGCAATGGTGACTACTTTATAATCAGAAAAAATACAGACATGGACAGAATTTGTACATATACACATACAGAATCTGTGTATGTCAGGGATGACATTTGATGAAAAAGTGAAAATATGATGTGGGGTCCAGAGGACTGCCTACGCCAATGATATTATTGACTTCTAAAAAGTAAAAAATCTGCCAACAGCTGAGAAAATTTCATCCCTGATAAATAAATATACATCAGGCCCCAGTTTCACAAAAAAAAAAAATAGTCAGTTTCTTGGCTTAGTTGACAAGGATCTCCATGAGAGTGTTGGTACACTGCTCCTGATAGGGTAAGATGTGCCCATGTGACCATGTAACCTTGGTAATTCAGTTTTTTAGTTAAATCTCACCTTGACTCTGGTGACCAGGGTCTGGTACCTGTCCTGTGTGTCTGTGATGAACCTCTCCACCTCAGGGTTACCACTGCTGTGGACCACAACATGGGCCTTCTGAACCACAGTCTCTATCACACGCTGGTGGGCACTGACATCTTGCTGAAGAGTCTAAAATTAAATAACACAGTGTAAACTGCAGCATTAAATGGGTAAATAAGTTAATATTAATGTTACAGATTCATAAATTAAATCCACTTTGTACTGAAATGAAAACCCTCATCATGTGAACTGTCTCCATTTAATTACATTTGTTTTTTTTTTCATTTTAAGTTTTTTTTTTCTTTTTTGATTTCACAGTTTCTTTATCTCACCTTATGATGCTGCAGCTGTCCTCTCTTTTCATGCAGTGTGTTCTTCACTTCAGTATCTATGGCAACAGCCATCTCGGCTTCAACAAGCCACTTCTGTATCTGCTGCCGACTCTCGCTGAAGGAAGACCACTGCATCAAGACAGTCTCAAACTTATGCTGAGCATCACTAATGGCTGTGAAGAGATGGTCCCAGTCCTCTTTGGCATCTCGAACCTGCTGTCGTATTTTCTCGCGTCCTGCAGCAGCGGTGTCTTTGTACAGCTTGTCTGCAGACTCACTGAGGGCATTCAACTTCATGAGACCTTCTTCTCTCTCAGCCGTTATTTCCTTGAAATAAATCAATTAAAAGTCATAAATTACCTTAAATACTATAAGATAACCATTGCTTTCTGCAAAAAAATAAATGTGCCTATTCTAAAAACTAAAATATTAATTTGAAAAATATATCAATGCAAATCTTTGGTCTATGAAAAGTGCACTTCAACATCCAAACTGAGAGAATATCACTTATTTCAAATGTACAACACAAAGAACTCATTTTACTTGGAAGTTTACCTGAAGTATAGCCTTCCTCTCTTCCAATTCCTCTTTGTCTCCAGATGTATCCACATTGCTGTTCATTCTGTCTTTAGCAGCATTCACCCAGTCAACAAAGTCAAGTAGCTTGCCCTCGTAATCCTGGTGATCCGATACCATATGATCCCACTTCTCGATAAGACCCTGAATTCGGAGCAATATTTGGAGGTAAAAATGTGGTTTTAAAGTCAATGTTATTACAATCAAAATGACGTTATTCATTTTTTTGCAGGGGGGCTCTGTCATTAGATTTTAGATAATTTCCCTGCAAAGGTGATAAACACATTATAAATGGAACCACTAATAATTTCTTGATAAGTACACTGTGTCCTATCAATCAAATGAATATGTTTGAAAAGAAAAACAAAGAAAATTCATTCAAAAATCTGAATCTACTTACTCTGATAGTAGAGCCCAGATTGTTATATCTGGTGGTAACCTGAGTAATGTTAGTGTGTATTCTGCCATCACTGCTGACTTGCATCAGTGACTGGCAGTTGTCACCAAATTCTTGAATCTCTGACTGAAACCCATCAACATCACGACTGAGAACCTGAAAATCAGATTAAATATATATAGTGAAGAAGAAAGAAAGGAAGTGTACATTGGTATATATACTTTAAGGAATCACTGGAGGTCTCAAAAAAGCTTTTATCATCAACCCACAGAAAGAAATAACTGAGAGAGAGAGAGAGAGAGAGAGAGAGAGAGAGAGAGAGAGAGAGAGAGAGAGAGAGAGAGAGAGTAACTGTAATCTCTATTAACTCTACTGACCTGCAGTTCTTTCAAATGGGTCTCTTTTTCCACCAGGGTGGCTTTGAGTTCCTGTTGTTTGACCTGACCCTCCTTCTCCTTCAACCAATGCATTATGTCCTTGAGAGCATCCTCATGTTCTTCCCACTGGAGCACAATACTCTCTAATTCTCCCTGAGTTCGTGTTAACTGAGAGGTATACGTGGCCCAGTCAGCACTCAAAGTATCCAGGTCACAGCGGATCTTCTCTTTACCAGTGGAAGAGGTATTGGTCAGTGTCTTTTCTGCATATTGGCGAGTATCCACAAGCTTAATCTCTCCTTCAGATCTGTGGCGATTCAAGTCCTAGAAAGCACAAGTTTTCATCTAAAGTGCATGTACAACTATACCGTATACAACTATCGAAAAAAATAGAAATAAACAGCTATATTTATTAAGAAACTTATACAAGTCTTAAACATAGTCCAAACTTTTAAATTGCTACACATAATTTTAGAGCCATTGATTTTTTCAGTAACTCGACAAAGCCCACATTGACACTGTCCCAGACATGTGAATAGCTTCATCTTCTCCACAGTATAACTTTCATCAGATAACACAAGTCTTTTTTAAATCTAAAATCACATACCTCCATCTTGTCCAGTTTACTCCTGATGGCATGCTTATCCCCACTGAGATCAGAGCACCTTGCCAGCTTGTCCTCCATTGAATTCAGCCAGGACTGGAGCTCTTGGAACGAGTCACTATACACCTGGTGGTCCCTCAGATGTTGCTCAAACTTGTGAAGGTTTTCGGTACAATGCTGCATCAGTTTCTGGTACTGAGATTTCAGTTCTGGCACCTGGTGGGTCAGCTGGTGTCCTGACTGACTGAGACGGTAGGCCTTGTCTTCCAGATTGTCCAGCAGACGGCGGTGAGATTCGATGTCTTGTTGCAAGATCTAAAAGAGATTGGCAAAGAAATATGACTCAGTGTTGGCTTAGGCATGTTATATTTGCTCAGGGTGCAGTTTCAAATCATAGAATATGTATGTGAGGAATAATGAATTGCATTCACAAGAGATATCTGAAAACTGTGTGTGTGTGTGTGTGTGTGTGTGTGTGTGTGTGTGTGTGTGTGTGTGTGTGTGTGTGTGTGTGTGTGTGTGTGTGTGTGTGTGTGTGAGAGAGAGAGAGAGAAAGAGAGAATGAATGAATGAATTACAATGCTAACATACTAACATCTTCAGATATCTGCATGAACTGAACACATGGAACAGCAGATATTTCATTTACCTTTTGATTTTGCACTTGAACCTTCTTCTCTTGGAGTGTAGCCTTCAGCTCATTCTCTTTCCTCACTTTATTTTCAGTCTCAGTCAGCCATTTTTGAGTATCTTCATAATTCTCAATGAAGGAGAACCACTGACCAAGACTGGTTTCTAGCTGATGCTGGGTTTCTGACAGTTTGTCACTCAATGTGTCCCAGCCATCTCTCAGAGTTCTAGAAAGAAAACACACAAACTGTATTCTTATTTGCTTAATCATACAAGATGAAATTTTTACAAAAATCTCCTTTTTAATATGAAAACCTCTTATATCTACAGATTTTGAATAATGATATTTCTGGATTCCAGCTCTGTATTACCTATGTAAACTGACGCTTAATTGGTCCAATCTTTCTATGTATACAGCTAATGGATTGGTCAAATCCTCACCTTAGCTCCTGCCTGACCACCTCCCTACCAACAGGGGCAGTGGACAGCTGTAACCTCTCTCCACTCTCTAGAGTCTGGTGGAGGATGTTAGAACTCTGATCCTTTTCCAACATCAGCTCCTGGAATAAGAATGTGCATTAATCTTAATATGACAATGACAGCAAAATATATTTTAGTTAAAGATTGTGTAAATGACCAGTGACTGGGAGGTCCTAAACTAAATGCTAGATAAGACCTTTGACAAATTGAAATAGATTTTTTAATAATGTTTACTACTCTTGTATTTTCTATATTAAAAATGTAGTGTAGAATGCAGTTTTAAGTAAATATTAATACCACAACAAGCTGCCACCACCACTGTTATTAAGTAACAGGAAGAAATTTTAAGAAAAAAATTAACCTTATTCTTTTTATGACCTAAAGTGCATTCTTTCATCAGACACTGACTATGAAGTATGCACTGTACCTGTACAGCAGCAAGGCGTCCTTCAATGGCTGCTTTGTCCCCACTGAAGTCTGCACACTTCTCCAGTCCCCGCCTCAGCTCTCCCATCCACTGGGTACAGGAGGAGAATTTCTCAGAGTACTGTTGGTGCTCTCTTACATGGTCCTCCCACTGCACTACCAAGTCCTGGAGTAAGTTAAGTAAATATATGATTAAATCTTTAATCTCATCTATATAAAGCCCTTCATGATCATTCTAAATTAAAAACATATATTTCCAGATTTTTTAATATGATGGAAGAAGAGAAAGTCACATTCTGATCCAAACTTTGCTTCTTACTTTGAATTCTTATCAAACTCAGCTTTGTATATAAATATGTGTGTTTAACTAGAAGCTTAAACACATGGTGGTGATTCTGTAACCTACCTTAACATGGCTCTTGAGTGCCTGGTACCTGGTGGTCAGCTGTGTGGTCACACTGGACACTTTGGGGTCACTGCTGGCCAGTTTCTGGGCTTTGTGACCCAAGTTGTCAATTGACGTCTGCTTGTCTGAAACTTCTTTGTTCAAAGCCTACATATGCAAATGAAAATACACAAATTATTCACTTTCATATCAGGTAACATAGTGGCTATAAAAAAACATCAAGATTTAACAAAGTAACCTTTAAGTACTACACATTCTTAATTTTCTGCTATTTTCCCACCTTGTAAAATCCAGCAATTATCTTTTTTAAGCTTCTTAAAATTTAAACCAAGATCGTCTGTAAAATATGTTGATAATTATACACTACCTTCAAGTTTTCAAGGTAGACTGTCTTGTCAGGTAATGTGGCCTTGAGGTCGTTATCCTTCAACTTCAGCTCTGTTTCTCTGACCCACTTACTCAGGCTGTTGAAGACATGCTCATAGTCTTCCCAGGAATGAATAGCAGTTTGAAGGTTGGCTTTAATATCTGCTGCCTTGCTGTTGGTCTGATCCCAGGTATCCTGCAAGGTCTGGAGTTCGGCCTGGATGACCGCTTGACCCTCTGGGGCAGTGTGGGGTATCACTTTTTCTGCTAGGCTCCTGGCGACATTAAGCTTGGTCTGGCCTTCGTGTTTAGTTGACATAATTTCCTGTAGGGGAACAGCAAAATTATCATCATGAAAGAAATTTGAATCAAATGGATGAATGATGGTAAGTCTTAAAATTCAACTTTGTGTTTCATAAATGGAAGTTTTAGAGGTCTAGAGTGTGGATGAGATTACTCATGATGAAAAGTTTTTAAAATAATTGAATTTATTTAGCATTCACATGCTTATTCAAATATTTTAAGCAAGATTAAATATGTCAGTTAAAACAAAGCTTAATTTCTGAAATGAAGTTTTATTTACATTGATCAGCCAAAGTATATACATTTATATAAATAGTTCTATTGATAATAACACTTAAGATGCCAAATCTACATGTGTCCTAACACTGACCATCTGTCTGTCCAGCCTGTTGACCAGTGTCTGTCTGTCCCCTGTAGTGTCTGAGCAGACCTTCAGCTTCTCCTGGGTCACCTGCAACCACTCTAGACACTGTTGGTAGGCCTCCTGGAACTGCTGGTGCTCCTCAGAAAACTGACCACTCTTCATTACATGCTCCTGTATATTGGATACATATAGGATATTAGAATATATAATATATTATAGATAAAGGGTCTAAATATTAATCAATTATAAAAATAGAATGATTTAAATTGTAAATCCAAGAAATGAATTTTAAATCTACAGATTACTTTAATGCCAGGGTTATAAACAATTTCTCCACACTTATTTCCACAAATTTTTACTGTTATTATAAAAACAGCCTTATCTTTTAAGAACTAAAAAATCAATAAAAGGTACAAAACCAATATATAATAAAGGCTTCAGATTTTTTTATTTCTCTCTACTGAAAATCTAAAATCTATGACCTAATATCAGGAAAATATATCATTATGAGCATTACTGACCTTGGCTGTCAGACAGAGATTTCTGTATCTGGACTTGAGCTTGTCCATCTTGCCGTGGACACTGGGGGAGGCCAACACTTGAGCCCTCTCTCCCACATTCTCCAGCAGACCCTGGTGAGACATCACTTCTTGACAAACACCCTGTGATACAAGAGAAAACAGTTAAATTAAGTTACCATTTGGTAACACATTTTAAAGAACCATTCAGCCAACCATGAGGTGATAAAATGAATAAAATGGGTAGAAATGTACCCCATCCTAAAAGTAAAGCACAGAGTGCACCACTAGTCTCATCTTAGGTTATCATATCAACAAGCATACAGAAACATGCTGAATGGATCTTGCAGTTTTTCAATTTAAACCTTCAGCTAAAGATTAAGATTTGATCACAAGTTAACTTTCATCATGCTGACTGCAAAAATTCAATGAAATACAAACTGACATATCATTTAGTGAACCTACTTTGTAATGCTGAGCCAAAGCCTTCTTCTCTTGCAGAGTGGACTTCAGCTCCACATCCTCCCCGACCTGCTGCTCCATCTCAGCCACCCATTCTTTTAAGTGGTCATGGCTTTCGTCGTAAGATTGCCACTGCATTAGGCGCATCTCTAAAGAATTCTGTGCATGTGTCAGATTGTTACAATACTTCTCCCACATTTCTCGTAGGGCTCGCACCTCGTGGCGGATCACCTCGCGCCCCTCAACTGCTGTGTGTGGGTGAAGCTTGTCCCCTGCCGTCAGACACGAGTTAAACTTATCTGCACCTTCTTCTTTACTGTTGGCCAACTCCTGTAAATAATAACCATTTTTATCTTACTGCTCCACATTTTCTTTGCAGTTAATATTGTTTAGTATTTTTTTGAGTACTAAGGCCTATAGAAATGAGCAAACAAATGAAGATTTAATCAGTTTTCACACTGACAAGATTCAACATAAACCTTAAACCTTCTTTGCCTATACCCAGTATTCCCTAACAATAACCATTAGACAAGTGTCAAAGATCAGCTAAGCACATGTCATATAACTTACTACCACGACAGTAACAAGTTTCACACCTCCGCCTACCTATAACAGGTATTCCACCAATTAGACAATTAAGTGATCACTTTGAAGGGTAGTTTAGATAGCAATCTGATAAGAATCATTTGGCCAATTTATTTTAACTGCATAGACAAGCAATGTAACATTGCCTTGTCATTAAGTAACAAATAAATTTTAACAAAGGGAAGGCCCATCTCTTTTCAAAAGGTGACAGTGGGTAAATGTAAGTGTAAAATGTTATAAGCAACATAGCAGGTAACAAGAAAAATCCATATAAATAATAGTTATAATCTACATAACATACTTTCATGATTAAAAGAAAATAATCTAGGTGGCAATTTATACTTAGAAAATTATAAAATATCAAGACAAAACCATGTATTCGCAATATCAGAGTCACTAGTATTAGATTAGAATTATCTCATACATCACCCTCTCTTATTAATCTTCTCTTATATACATGTACCTTACTTGAACAACTATATGATACTTATTATAGTATAGTATTACATGGTTTTTAAAGTATGATGTATATAATGAAACCCAGGCCCATAGCCAGCAATTTCAAAAGGGGGGTTCTTTTTCTGAAAAGGTGGACCTTTTCCCATTAAAACTTCATGTACCTAGATCAAATTTTATCCAGAGTGGACCTTTTCCCAGCAAAAGGGGCAGTTCTTTCGAACCCCCCGAACCCCCCTGGCTACGGGCCTGAAACCATACCTTGACTTCTGCCAGCCTGGCCTGAATCTCTTCCTTGTCCCCAGCCGTGTCAGACACATCCTGCAGTCTCTTTGAGGCAGCCTCCAGCCAGCCCACACTGAGGGAGTACTTCTTCTGGAAGTCCTCATGGTCCTGGACACTGGTCTCACATGTCTCTACCTGGTCCTGTTTGAATGTGAATAAAAAAAGTTTGTTTCAAGAGTTGAAGTGTCTGTTGAGAGAGCATATTTATAATTTTATTATTTATATTACTATAAAATAATTTCATTATGTGATTTCACTATGGGAATTTTGTGTGCGATTTTATGTATGTACTCCTTTTTTTGTCTTTCATCCCTGTGGTGAGAATAAATAAATAAATATGTTTCTGAGTGTCTATTTATGATGTTAGGTGGTTTGGAAAATTGTTAATGTGATACAATGTATATTTTAAGACAATTTAAATATAAATTATATCACATTATCATTAAAATATATATTATATCACATTTACAAGTTTCTATTTTTAGAGCAGCACAGGGTAGAAAAAGGAGTGGTCTTATATCATTTCATATAAAAAATGACAGGAAGCATTTTTCCAGGCAACAGCTGACAAATTTCAATTAAATTTAAAAATGCAAAACTGCATAACACATAAGTGAGATATTCAAGGCTATGACTAAAGCAACCAGTTATTCGGGTAGGGTCCATTAAGGGATAAAGCAGGTCACATTTCCAAGAGCCAGCCACTTCATAACTGTTGAAGTGCACAGGGTGGCATTTATGATAAAAGAAAAAGTTCTGCATATACCAAGAGGCACTGAAGAACATATCTCACTTGTGTGGAGTCACCTTGTGCTGTAACCCCAGTCACCTCACAGCAGAGCCTCATGGAATCAACAACAATAGGGTACATTGTTGTAATGTATGAAAATGCCTCAAATATGGAGAAAGGCCTGATTCTGTACATGATAATTTAAATTTTTTTTAAATTTACGTTTACTTTATTTCTAAGTTTATTAATTCAATTTCTCAGATTAGAGTAGAAGAAAGACCAACAAACTTGTGTAAATGTTTCACAACTAGTTTATTAAAGAGCAGTAACTTGAAATCACATTTTCTTTTAATTACATGTTTTCTTTGAAAAAATGATATCAGGAAATAGAAGATTTGGCATAGATATCAATTGTCTATAGTCATTACTTTTCAATGCTTCAGATCTGACCTACTTTCTATAACTGTTAAAGATTCTCTTCTTGCTATAAACTTGAATGCAATTCTTTTTGTGATTCACTCTCACCACTAAACTTGAATGCAATTGTCTTTTCATGATTCATTTTCATCTTTGAATAACTGTGATCAGGAAATACAAGTTTTCGCATATCATATGCATTTTCTATAGTCATTACATTTCAGTGATTTTGATCGGTCATATTTTCTATAACGGTTAAGGATTCTCCTTCTAGCTCTACACTCGAATTCAATTGTCTTTTTGTGATTCACACTCCTTTTCATCTTTCCCCACATATTTAATGAAGAAGTTGGCACAATACCAACAGAGGTCATCAAACTCAACCAGATTGTTTAAATCCATTATTCCTTAAGTGGACTATACTGTGAATCCTTCCCTGTCCTGAACTGACACATGTCACATTTTAGTCCAATTTCTGCTTCTTTGTCCCAAACCATTGAGCCAGAGCACTCAGCTGTATGCCCTGACAAGATTTCGTTGACCAGATTGACAATTCTTTTGGCTGAAACCAACTTGTATTCATCATCTGGGGGTTGGGGCTGGCTACTGCTCACATTTTCTGGCTGTGCTCTGCTGGGTCTCAGTATGACAGGTGCATCAGGGCTGCTGCTGAGATTTGTTGGTGGCCCGACAGGGGGTGGAATGGAGGCTGCCTGGTTCAACTCTTCACTGGGTCTGATGAATCTTCTCACAACCGGCTCTGGAGGCCTGTCAAGCTTCTGTCTTCCAGGGGAAAACTTGTGTCCCTTCACAAATAGACTTTTTCTTCGTTTTTTCCAGCTACCTTTACCGTATGGCATGGTGGCAAGCAAGTGACTTCTGAGACAGGAGCCAGGGACAGGGGGTTTTATAGTATCAGCTCCCTATTGTCTCTCCCAGGTGTGCAGGAAAACAGGACACATGACACAAAAGGTGTGAACAGTGATGGGAAGAGGAAGTCTTTGTAAACAGCAAACTGCATGGCCCCAGTGCAGAAGGGATACCTGGCTTATTAGCAGTGATTATGTATTGTTCTGCAAGTTTAGTCAGGAAGCTGATTTCCTGTATGCTTACAAACAAACACAACCATCAGTTGTGACAATAAGCCTGGTTGGCAGTAAGTATTGTTTTGCAGGTGAAGACAGGGAACTGATTTCCTTTATGCTTACAAACAATCACAAACACCAGTTGTGACAATAGGCCTTTCATTTGAGTTTAAGTATTTTTAAGTATTTTTAAGTATCTTTTTATCACTATTTCCACTTCTCTCACATAACTCCTCAGCAGTGCACTTAAACTAGTCACAACCAGTTAAAATGTTTATCTCAGATTTTCAAACTTGCCCAGCATCATTTGTCCAAATTTCCAAATATCTGAAGCAAATTCAGACACAGATATTTGCATTAAGCTTTTTTCCACCCATGAAATTGTGCCTCTCTCACCAGTTGTAATGCTGGCTTAGTGGTCCATACAGCGAGCACATTTTCAACTTGACAGAGCTCAGTCACATATTAGGTGGAGCAGTATGCAGTGTATCAAGGTTTTAATTTTGTGTCAGAAGAAAAAAAAAAGGGAGTGGGGGTATCTTTAAGGGCAGAATCCACCAAATAGACCAATCACGGACTGTTATAGATGAATGTAGTGCTGTGAGAAAGATTAGTGATTTTTTCCCCATTTTTTCCTGACATTTCTTGTGTTGCTTGTCATTTTAGTGTCAACGAGCAGCCTTGGGTATAAACTACTTCCTATTCTATTTTCAGGACCAGGCACAGGTGTCCTGAAGTTTTAGACCTGGCAGAGGGAGCTACTGACTGTGAGAGGTGCAGTGGTTTGTTTACAAACAAGAGGGATGCACATGTTCAAGTACTGCTGGTAAGAAATGAAGCACTTTAACAGTATATTTCTGTGCCATTGGGAGTTTAGTCAATGTGTATACTGTTCATTGGGATAGGAAATGTTTTAACAAATTCTTTTGTTAATGCAGTTTTGCAGGCATTTTTTAGTACAGCTGTCAATGGGAAATAGAGTCTTTTCCACGGTCACGTGACTTCCGCTAAATTATCCGTGGGAACGCGAGATTTTGCGGGATTTGAAGTTTCAGGGGGAAAGTGTGGAGTGTACACGACGGACGCCATATCGAGGAGTGCTCATTTCAATCTGAATTTTCAAAGTTTCGTAACATGTTAACACCTGATTTTTTTTGAAAACATATTCATGGGAGCAGTTGGAATAGAAATTTAGCAGAAGTACCTGATGACTTTTCAATGAAAGAACTAAAAACGTACCTCATCGACAGCAAAGATAGGACATTCGGTACTTTTGTAGTATACCCCCCCCCC
>NW_019775476.1:173370-201614 GCF_001039355.2 Lingula anatina | reverse complement strand
TTAAACCCCCCCCCCCCCCCCCCCCAATTAGTGACTGGGATAGCAGCCAAATCACTACTTTTTCATCACTTTTTTCTCCAAATGGTTTAAATTTGACCTAAACAAATCAAATTAACCCCATTTGTATAGAAAATTAAAGTCTGTTTTAGCATTTGGCTAAATTAGTGAGTGTTAGCGCAACTTTAGACTTAATTTATGCCACAACTACATTTCATCTTAACTGATAACACACTACCTACCTTACAAAGATAGGAGTTAATCCAGTTGGTGAATGTCTTCTTTTGTACTCTCTCTTGTTCATCTGAAAAAATAAATGAGACTTGAATAACAGGGAGTAAAAAATGTTTCAAAACCACCAAGTTGGGGTAAAAATTCAGAGTGGGTCAAATGTTTTGCTTTCACCTCCTCCTCCTCTATTATCTGATGTGATGTGAACTAAGGCATTAAATCAGAATTCATTTTCTGATCAGTATAGGATCACAGCTGCATTAAAATAGTATTAATAAATATTGGTATTTCTGCTGTTGTTTCAGATGTCTGTTGTTATTGTTCTTCACTGAAGCATACTTGAACAAATACCCCTTGTTCCTTACTATTTAATCAGTGTCCCCACCTACTGAAGAAGGCAAAGTTTAACATAAAAATTAGTGAAATGCATGTTAGACAATTTATCAATTATAATAATTATGACAACAAGAAATGGAATGCAATATAATAACTAAAGGGAGTGAAGATTTCAAATGAAATGTTAAATACAGCAGATTTCCTTACTCAGGCATACTCCTCAAAAGAGCAAATGATCTATTATCATCTTTTTCTACTCCCTGTCTTAGTTTATGGTCTCCAAGACACGCACAGCTGACAGCTGTTCCCCTAACTAAACAGCATGATATTTAATGTTATGATCATATTATGTAGAAAAACTGCCTGGCAGGCAATAGCATGTTTCTATAGTTACAAGCAATTCCTGTTGAAAGCAACACATTATTTTATTTCTTTAATATGAAGCCGCGACCTTTCAAAGTGCTGCTCAGACTTATATATATGTTACTGCTATTTGAACTGGAGGTTACACAACAAATAAAAGGCAAAAAAAAGTCTATTCAAGTCATAATATGTCTGGAGGCCTTGGATGAGTGATAACCTGAAGGATATCTTCACCAATGCAGAACACTCCATTACATCGAAAAACATAATTATCATAACCCTTTGTCTAGACCTGTGATCCTTTCTCTTACTATGAGCAATATGAAAAGTCATATTAATCATGTCATAAGACATAATGCAACTTGCAAATCCTTAATTTGTAACCTAGCTGGTATTCTCAGGACCTGGAAAAAAGACTCCATATGGAAATTGTTTTTTTTTTGGATGGAGAGAAGAAGTGATGAAGTGATCAAAAGCTAATGATTCTACACTCTATTCATGAATACAAACTGCATTAGCACCCATCGCGGATAAATAATTGTACTCATTAATGTAAATATTAGATATTAGATTTGTTATTATTATTATTATTATTATTATTATTATTATTATTATTATTATTATACAGCAGGCTGGCAGCCTAGCAATAATCTGTCTCCTGGCTATGGCAAGATGTCACAACATAGATTATCATTATTTTATGGCATCAGGACATTTTTTTCTATCATGAAGTAATGGTATTGTGGTCCCTTACCATGTACATTATCACTTACAAAATATAATAACTTAATTAAGTCTCAGATAAGCATTGCTCATCATATAAGATTGTGTATGAAGATTTTTGATATTTCAATCGTGCCTTAATTGCACTGGGATTCCAAATCCTAGTTATGGATTAGCATAATTATATAATAGGTATGTAAATCACAACATAAATCAAAGAAATTGATTCACTATAACTGATCAGATTACCTGGTGTGTAACCATAGAAATTTGTTCGATGCAACCGTTCGCGGAACCTCAACTGCAAGAATTTATTCGAGCTGCTCATACTGACATGTTGAATTCAGAGCAAGTACTAGTATTGATCCGATCATATTCCATCCCATCCATTATAAGATGATTCTTAGTGAAAATCTTGGACTATATTGCTATCTTCATCTCTAGTCACTAAAAATACAATCTCCTTTCTAAATTACTTTACAATCAGACCTCCGAATGTGCAGGCATTCATTCCATACTAAAGAGTAAATCGCAGCAGAAGTGGCCATCAGCATAAAAGGATTATATCACAGTCGTCACATCCAATGGAAATTTTCCAGTTTCCTTGATTCTTAATTGAGAATTACATATAGACATTCTAAACCCTTTTAAAGCAATGTCAGATCCAATGTCCCTTTCTGTATGTCTCTCAGTCTTAACTTATGTGGATCGAATATACAAATCATGGCTATGCAGGTCCCTTTTTGTTCAGTTTCTATTGTTCTCATATCATGTCTTTAAAATATAATAACCCTGCTTCTAACAGTTACGCTAACGCATGTGTCAAAAATAACATCCAACCGATTAAAACATTCACCACACCGAAAAAATTCATCCATTTTCTGCAACGATAGAAACAAAATGCCAACTACATTATATCTGCAGCAGGAAGCCACTGATTTAGAAGCATTGTGTGCATCCAAATCGTTCTACAGATTCACAGAATTGGGAGAAAAAAATCAATGGACGTAATGTGGTCGGGCAGGTGCCATCAGAGCCAGGGGAATAGGAGGATGAATCAATGAACAATGGATTAAAGCATTTCCAATTAAATATACAGTCAGGTTATGCTGCAGTCATTATTAGCTTGTTAAGTGTGCTTATATTATATATATATCAATAATCAATTTTGCTGCATTACAAATATTTACATAACATTCTATAACCCATAGCAGCAACAAAAAATATGTAATAAAGGGAATGCCATTTAGGTAGTAATTATTGCTCTGTACAGACAATTAGGATGTATTAGTGTCTAATGGGGAAGATAATTATACTCCAACGAATAACAAAATGAAAAACACTGACCTAATAACTAAGGTGATATCCAAAAAAGATTTACTGTCAAATTAATACTAGTTTGTTTTGTTTGGTTTTGTTTACAAAAATGCAAATCTTCACCTGAAAGTCTGATTAAATAGAGCTCCCTTATCTGAAGAAATAGCAGTTAGTATTTGGCTTAGTGTAATCTCTTATCTTAAGGTGTCCATTAAATAGACGGGCTGCTAGAGAGCCAGGTATGGACAACTTAAACATGCCCTCTCATGTTTGTTGTTGCTGTTATAGGAATCAGACATAAACATGACTCTACTTAAAGTTCAGGTACAATTAGCAAGAAACATCTGTAACAGGTCTAAAAAAATGAAAAATGACGACTGACATCACTTAATTCAGACTTCAGTGCCCGGTTTAGAAAGAAGCTGTTAGACAGTGATAATCACTGGTCCATAAAACCATGATAAGGACATTTTAATACTTTTCCCTTTGCTCCTTATGTCAACTTCATCTCATTCATCTAACAAAAACAACATGCCCAAACCTTTGAAACAAATGAAACTGACTACCATTTTTCACCTTTACAAACCTCTGTAATAATTAATCTCAATTTTTTTTTTTAGTCTTTTTTACAGCTAATGGAGCTATAAATGTTAAATATCACAAGTCCCCAATACTTGTTTTATTCAGCAATCTGGTCCTCTGCTGACATAACCAGATTAGTTTAATTTCAGTCTCAGTTGAAACTGATGTGTACACGTCCTTACAATCTGAGTCTAAGCTTGAACTGATGTGTACATGTCTTTAGGTCAGACTAAAACCTGTTGTTAAAAACTAAAAGAACAACCATTCAATCAGCTCAGTTTATATAACTAAACATGAAAAAGCATGTATGCATGGGTTCCAGGCAGCACTTCACATCCAGTCCGATTTAAATCTGCCAATCCAAATACAAACATGTCCATTAAGTTTACACTCAGCATAATTTATTCTCTCTCTTGATAATACATTACTACCAAGTAAGGATACCAAAGCTAGTTACGGTGCCGAATAACCAACAAACAAGTTCTATTTTGAAAATATACATTGTATCTTATGAGGAATGCTGTATAATAAGTAAATCTTTCATATGTCTACCATGCCAGTCACTTTATTACAAGCACACAATATCCCAATTTTAATATTATAATGAGACTTCTTAGACTACAGTTGTTAAACCCAATTAATATGAAAACGGCTTAATGTATTTTTTCTCTTGAGAAGTTCCATTTCAAAAGTAAATCTTTGCTTTGCGAATGAAGTCAGCTACTGCGCCATATATCAAAACTTACCCCTTTTTAAATTAAAATAAGATCTCTTGGCCTGAGCTCTGAATATCTCTGCTGTCTCCTGCCATAAAGTTTTACCATTTCTCTTATTGTCATCATCTGCCATAATTATTATTATTATTATTATCCAAGTTCCACAAAATCACCCCATAAATGTACTCAGATCCTAAACTTGATCTTTGTGGAAGTCAAAATATATGTAGTTCCCCATTTACAAACACAAGTGATAAATGAAATTTGCTGGTCTCACTAAAATGTCCGTTTGTATCCTAAGCGACAACGTAAAAGATATTGAACTTTATCTGTTTAGAGTCAAACGGTTAACGTTAAGCTTACATCTTATGAACTAATAGCGACTAAGTAGTTCTTCCTTGGGGAGATAAGAAAAGTATAAATCTTTGATAAGTATTATCTATAAAAAACATACACACCAACACATTCTACTTCATAGAGGCTTTGCTCCAAAGCTTGGCTACTTTTGGAGTAAGTATGTTTTTAATTTAATGTGGTGTGAAGATTTACTACTCAATAAAACTTTTTTATTTCAAGAAGTTCATTTATCTCCCCCTCCCCCCGATATATCCGATCATTTGTTTAGTACCGTAAGTAAATAGTAGGCAGATACCTTCAGTGTTATCTTCAAGTGCTTCTCGGTTTCTGTGGAGTTGAGAAGAGTTCTCAACACAGATCTATCCCACAGCCATCATTAAATAGAACCTCGGAAAGCTAACAATGCACTGAACAAGTTGTAGTCCAAAGTCATTTGGCATAACACTTCACAGTCATATATGTTTATCTGGCCAGAAACACTTTTTCTTGAAGATTAATACCAAAATCAAGGTAAGTGTAAATGTTATGACTGTATAAATTGACCTATTAAACACATTTTGTTTGCTTACATGTCTGAGTGCATGTGTGTGTGTGTGTGTGTGTGTGCATGTGTGTGTGTGAATGTATGTGTGCAAACATGCATGTGCGAGAAAAAAGGAGAGAAAAGACAAAAAAAGACAGAAACTCTTTACAGAATACTAAAAAGTTTCATCATAAAGTTATATAGCTAAACAGAAAGAAGAACATGATGTTTTGGAAACATCTTCATGCTGGTATAAGACATACATGCTAATGCTACACAAGACCATGTGATCTGAGACCAATAAAAGCAGTGAAATTGGAATGCCATATCACCCTGGGGTTTCATTCTGGGTCATGGGGCTCATGGGCATAGACACCAACTGTAAAGACTTATAACACATGCACCAATATTGAAAAAAAAAATACATCACAATCAAGAACAAAAACTACCCTTTAAGACAGCGGGACTGCTCAGGAAAAACTATATGGTGACAACAATGACAGCCAAGGACATCAAGCCTTACTCTTCAAAATCAAGAACAAAAAAAAAACCTTTAAGACATTGTGACTGCTTTAGGAAAAACTAAATGGGGACAACAATGACAGCCAAGAAGGACATCAAGCCTTACTCTTCAAAATGCCTCTGTGCATTTCTACCCACACAAGGGAACAACCAGGGGAGATTTTGCAGCGAGGACACCATTTCTTTTTGTCATTCCACTGAGGACATGTCACACTTTGGGAAGACAGGCAAAGCTCGTGAAACCCTAGCCCACCTTTTAATGTATTGCTGGCAGTCTCCGTCCAGATCCTCAAATCCATCTGAGCTCCTCCCGTGGGTCTGGAACCATGCCTCCCTGGCTGTAGGTCGATCTGAAACCCAGCAATCTGCTTCAGAGATCTTGAATGGACGGGATGAAATGATGATGTTGATGTTGATGACGATGATGATGAAGACTGTGAAAACTGCTCCTCTGTGACAATTTCCTGAGATGTGGTTCTCGATCTGGAGACAAATCTGTAAGGTGTGGCATCTCGCTGTCGATCTCCAAGAAGTAATACACTATCCTCCGTCGTTTCTCTAGCAAAATGGCCACTTGGAGACATGTTAATTGGCATAGGATGATGAATGACTATGGGTAGTCCATGTGAGTCGGATCCAGAGGAGGGTCTGGATAACTTGTGGCCATAGGATATGTGGACACTGCTGTGTGAATCGGAACTAATTGGCGGAGGAAGAGAAGTGACCGCTGGTGGTGGCTCCATCTCTCGAGGCCTCAGTGTTGAGACATGTACCATATGAGCCAGACTCTCCGTGTGAGGCCCAATCAATGGCTTCCTGCTCCTCGGACCCCAATCTGATGGGAGCAAATTATCCAGTACGGGACTGGAGCGACCTATTGGCTCAAAGTCTGACATATCCTCGTGTGTTTCGTCTAAATTTGAGCTTGGCACACGCGTCCTAATGCTAGGCTCGCTCAGGAAGCCACTGTCGTCATGGCGTTTTGGACGTTCTGTTGCTATACGCCAATGAAGCAATGGTGCTTCCTCTGAGGTTGGATTTCCAAGAGGACATTTTCCCGAATTAGCAGCCATGTCTGGTTCTTTATTGTCACTACTTACAGGAATATCTCTAGGTTTTCTTAATTCTAAATTAGGTCTCTCACCTTCCTCTTCCACAAACCCTGCCTTGGAAACAGGGGAACGTTGTGTACCCGGTAAAGTACTGTTGTCCTTAGAAATTTCGCTCGGTTCAAATTTTATAGGTGGGTTTCGTACGTCTGTCCAGGAGCCGCGATTGGCTGCACAACAGCAGAGTTTACAAGACTTGCACTTTTTCTTCCTTTTGCGTACCTTTTCCTTTCCATCCATTAATCACACAGTAGGGACCGCCATAAGCAGTCACTTTCAATCAATATCTTGCGTCCATTTTCGTTTCCTTCAAAGCTTATTTAGATTCACTGGTTATTGTAGTATGCATCATTACCTATCTCGTATTGCTTTGCCATTCACAAATGATAAATTATTTATTACTTGTTCATCCTCCTTTGGGTGATAGTTACATGTACAAAACTTGGGCACTGGCATAAACTGTTTGATTATTTATTAGTACTTTATCAGTTTCCGTGGGTTGAAAGAAATGTCTTGCTTGTCCCTCCCATACAATATTCAATATCTTTCAAAATGCCATTAGAATTTCCCGTGCACTTGGGTTTTTAGATTGTATAAATTTTCTCCTTTTGATGATCAGGCAATATGATAGCTAACCAATCAATTTTCTCCAAGCAATCTTCTTAAATGCATGTTTAACTTTCTGGTTGCGATTGAAAATCAATCATAAAATGGACTTAAGTAAGTTGGATAAATGAACCTCCAAGTCCTTGTAACATTCTTCTGTCACATAATAAGATTTAACAGGTCAAAAACACAGGTTGAGTTCTGTAAGTAAATCTTCATTCAAAAAGGTTTTGAAAGATTTTTTTACACCTATTTCTCAAATCTATCACCTGTGTGTGGCCAATATCTCCATCCTGTGAATTAAGTCAATGTCCCTCCATAAAATATTTGTGTTGTGCACAAGTCCCAGCTGGTCCCTCGTGACTTATTATGTGAGCCGTCAAAACAACATTCTCCTTCAGTTTGTAAGTACCTCCCTGGTGACACTCGTTCAGATATAAGCTTCTTATATATATAGATATATTGTATAGTTTCCAGCGATGTTCACCTTTCCCTGTCCTATTATGGTCAGTTGCATTCCTGAGAGCTAAAAGTGCAATGTGAGTTTATGCTTCTGATACAATTCTCACAGCATTCTTCACATTTGTTATTCCTGGATCTTGTTGCCTTCAAGGAAATTCCCACGAAAATCGGACAAATCCTCTGTCAAATGTTTCTCAAGTTCCATGTACAAATTCGTGTCATTCTCGATTTTCATTGGCGTTAGTATACGCTTAGCCTAAATGAAGTTTGTTTGCATGCACTGTTGTGTTTACACACTGTGTTTAATGGCTGGAGAAAGTGAACATAGAATACACCTGAGTTCTGAATAATTACCTCACAATGCCCCATTCATAAGTAAATACGTCCCTGGGTTCTGGCTCTATGAAGCATTGAAAGTCTATCACCTCTGCCTTGCTAGTGGTGGTCGCGTTCTCTGGTCAAACAATAACACAGCCGGTTCTTTCAACCAGCATTTGTGTACGTCCCATTCAAACAATTGAAAAAACTGCCTTTGAAAAATTTGAAGCTTAAATTTGCAGAAATAACTGTTTTCAATTAGTAGACAATGGCGCAAATTTTATAACTTTACAGGCAATTTAAGGCACAATTACACTGCTCCACATCCCATACTGGATACACCAGAGAGGCTGATGGGTTCTTGCAGCCTGTATGTACCTAAACTTACTTGTATGGGATCAATAAAGTCCCCATCTACTATCCTATGACCATCCTAATGAAAAGTTTGTTTACCTGAGGCTTTGATTCAGTAAGTGAGACCCAACTTCAATCAATAACACAAATGCAAATTGAAGTCACAACAAAAAGAAAAGTCAATATTACGAGAAACAAAACCATTCAAAACTTTATCAAATTACGTAATCTGCTAATTGGTTTGAAAAACACATTGTAGGAAAAAAAACAATCTAAACGTTAACACTTTCTTTAAGGGCTAAATTACCTTATTATCCAATTCATTATCTTAGCACTGAGTAAACCATGAAATGATGAGTATCAAGAGTGCGATCAAAAGCCTGGATGAAACGGTAGCATGCAATCTGCGATGAGCCCTCGTTATTGTACATAATTTGTCTAACTAAAGCAAACACCCAGAAGGAGACTTAAATCTTCTTTAATACTTTCTATATATATCATCTTACTAATAAAGTTGGCAACTTGATTAATTGCAGTGTTTTGTACAAGTTAAAATGTCTGTACTGAGCATTTTCAACTGAGACCGAAATATAGCTTGGCAGTCACGGGATGAAAAAATACAGAAATTATTGTCTAATTATCCAAAGCTTTCAGCCCCTAGGCCTTCTTCAGGGATTTTTTCAGAAGCATTATTTTCTCTGAAGTGTTGCTGAACAATGTGCTTCATCTGAATGTTCCATCCTCAATACTCCCGAGTTCTCCAACCATAAGCTACATTTTGCATTAATCGCGCATGCACGCACACACACACACACACACACACACACACACACACCTATACATTTTAACTTTCAAAGGTTATATTCTGTATATGTACTGACACTTCACAAACCACTGTTTAATGTGCCATGCATACGTAGACCAAATTCAATGTGTTAGAGAAGACAGGTGAGATTTTATCACAGTAGGATTGTGCTGGAGAAGATTTTGGATGATGTTTTCCTTACAAGAACAGATATAAATAAAATCATTGAATACATTAAAAATTACCTTGTGTTGTACAATTAGGGCAATTTTCAAACTTTCCCTGTATTTTAACAAAACAAAATCTCCTAGGAAATCTAAACTAGTAAAACAAAACTATGATTGGGGAGCTGTGAAGCAAGAAATGCAATAACATGAAAAAAACTAGCTTATGCAGATTTGTGAACTCGACCTGTATTTTCACAAAAAAAAAAAAAAAAAAAAAAAAAAAAAAAAAAAACTCAAATTAATTTCAAAGCAGAAAAGAAATATGGTTTAGCAGCCATGGGGTAAACAGAAGGTTACACAACAGCTCCACAGGCAGATAGTCAACCAGGATATACACTCCCAATGTCTCTATGTACAAACAAGGGGTATCATAATTTATCCAGGAATTCAATATTACACAGCAGTAAAGGCTTAATCTGCTTTGTGAACTTGACCTGCATTTTCACCAAACAAAACCTCAAAGTATATTCAAAATAGAACAAAATTATGGGTTGTTAGTTATGGGGTTAATAAATCAACTTACAGTCTTAGGATATACAAATAAGATGCATTATAATTTTTCCAGGAATTTAATATTATGTCGCTCCCATAAGAAACACAATCTGGACATAAAGTTAAGATTTCGAAAAGCCACAGCTTGCCCACTGCAATAACCAAGATAAGTAGGCCATTAAAATCATGTCTGCAATCAAATTCAAATTTATTGCAGTACCAGGGTCAGGCCTAGCCCATAAATTGTACAGTTATTGTGTGCTGAGGGGAGTCACATATTACACTGCTAATATACAACATGGTGACTGCAACACCGCTGTGACCTGGCTGTACCTTTCACTCCACTCAGAGGGTCTGTTTGCGAGATTGGTTTACCATTGCCATAGAAACGCCATGGCAACACTATGCTTTCAGCATGCCTCCATGGATACTGTGCAAGTGAATGGGAACACGTGTGGAAGAAAGCTGCCTCCTACAAAGGGAACTTTTACCTCAAATAAGAAAAAAAATTACAGTCACTCAAAATTGTTGTTTAAGTGGCTTGCACTTTATACTAATGAGAACTCTTGTACCGTATAGGGAGTGCTTTTGCTCTTTTCTACCAGACCTGGCAATATAAAACAACATGTTGGCAAGGCATCAACAGTCCTAGAACCTGGGCCCTAGAACCTCACATAGTCACAAGAACATGATCAAATAAAAACCATTGCAACCATATTCTAACCAAGCAACATAACAGAAAGTATGATACATGAAGAACTATTTAACCCTGTATAAACACGCTCGGCCCTGCTGCCTAATCTAATGTTGTTATGTATAAAACAACCAGACCCTACAATCAACTTAAAATACCCCCTTCAACTGCAACTGTGAGGTTGCCTATATCAAACAACTGAAACAAAACTTATTATGAGGCCTGCGTTTTGAAAATGTGCTGAACTTTACGTTTGTTTATTCATTATTCACAGTCAGCCCAGTGTTTGGGTACATTTTGAGCTTGAGTGAGAAGACTGAATGACCAGCTCCAATGTACACCAACACAACTGTTTAAAGATCAGCACAATTAACAATACTGAACAGAGGTGGCGGATTCCTTTGTTGTTACTAATCAAGGAGACTTATGGATTTCCAATCCTACTCAAACATGTCACCTGCTGCCTTGTAATATAGAATGGGTGGAAAACAAAAGTTTTTATTCACTGTTCAAGAATTCTTGCCAAAATCCAGAAATTACCAGGCATAATATATTACACCATATTCACAGTTATTTTTTCTAGTTCAAGATCATATTGATCATACATGTTAGTCCTGTACATAAGTTTTTCACCTATCTTCATGGGGGGACCAATAATTATAAGAACTGAAAAACTGAATGATAAAAATTCCCATCTAAAACAATACCTTTCTTGGCTAAGCCCTGTCTCTCAGTGAACCTTGCAGACATCTTTTGTGTTAAGTGATCCTTTATAAAAAGAGTATCTGTCCTTGCCCTACATGTATAGGGTCCAGCAACAATAGCAGCAGTATCAATTTCCTCAAAGTCCACCGTCAACTTCAAACATCAGCTGGAGCAGTGGCACACCTTCATAAGCCAGTGCATGCAAATTCCTGTCTTGAAAAAAAAACAGTGGTGGCATTTGCTCAACCGACTTACACGGTACCCTGCTGTGACAGATATTTGTGACCCAATTAACTTCTGAAACTTCAGAAACGCTGAGTGGTCACATGACCTCAATAACAGTTTCCAATAAATTTGACTAGCAGAACAAACAGCACAGTTTACATAACACACTGGGACATAATCTGTCAAACAGAATTTTTTAGCAGGCCGGCTAAAGTGGTATTGGATTTCTTTTGAAGGAGTGTTTTAATTGAGGGTGAGTATGTTGAGGACAACTACTACAATACATGTAGGTCTATCCTACAGATACAAGGTGGCAATTAACTCAATTCACAATTTTAAATTATTTAGTGAAAATTATTAAAAGCAAATGTAATCTTCATGGTAGTATCAGTAAGTGTTACTTGGGAAATGGTTTTAAAAAAGTGAACCCTCATATAAAATGATACTTTTAACAGCCAAGTAGGTGGTTTCACACTGAACCCATTAAATTAAGATTGATCTATGTGACTTTTTTATGTGATACATGTTACTGCAATGTTATCATCAATACTTGTCACATCATAGAGCATTTAGCCAGTACACCTGGTATTATAAAAAGCAGTCATGCAAACAGGAGAAGGTAAGAAGCTCCTCTATGTACATTTAGTCAGACCAACAGGAATAGACTGAACCAAAATATTAAGGCAAAACGACAAAAATCCTTGTTCACCATGCAACCAGTGCCAGTACCTGTGTTGAAAAATTACTATGATTTTTTTTTCAGATATTTCGTTTTATCATGAATAAACAATAATTTTATTGAGTTTTATGGCTCAATTCAGAATTTTAATAATAATCATTTTTAATAATAATAATTTTAATAATTATCTTTATTATGTCTCTGATTGCACATACCCATATACCAGGGTTGATGTAAAAATGAGAAAACCCTTTGATACATGTAACAGTTCTTAAACAAAACATTCTAAAATCACCTTTCAGCAATCCATCAATCTGAAACAAATTTTTCCAAATTTTGCCACATGCTTAAAGGTAAATATTGCACTAAGACTGCGTGTGTTCAGTTAATTTCCTGTTGACCCTAAATGACCAAATATCCAGGCCAGCAGTACTTTTAATGGTATTTCACCTCCCTGTCTGGTCCATGTCCAGACATATCAATTGACCATACAAATCATCTAATTATAATCCCCCTGAGACTGGTCAAGCACTTCACAAATTATTTCACAGCATGTGGAGTCTCTTCCTGAGTGGAACCTGTGTGCATGAATTACTGTGTGTCAATGTGATCCATGTGGATTTTTATGGAAAATTTGCCCAAAGTGGAATAAAAACAATGTAATTACGTAATTAATTTAATTTAGTTGCATTTATGATGAAATGAACATGTCAGGTTAAAATTCCACTTCTTTTATTATCTTTATCTGTATTATAACTACAGTGGACCCTGCATGGCTTATTTCAGATGAGCCATAAATAATCTGAACCTTTCTGTTATTTGATGGCAATAAAAATTATGTTTTTTTGGGTGAAAAGCAGTCAAGTGAATATAAAGTATTTGTACCAAGGCATATCAATAAAGCTGACAGATGGCGCCACTGCAACATCTTTTTTTTTTCTATCAAAACCAACTTTACTACAATATACATTATCTTGTCTCAACCTAATGGCTAATGTTCAATAAACATCAGGTAACAGGGATCATTCCAAACTTATCCAACTATCTGTGCATATTTAATTATCTTATTAAGTACACAGGAACACTGTAAACTGATTTCTGAACAGATATGTCCTATCTATCTGAATCAACCTGGCATCCAGTTATGAAGTGCCTATTCTGAGAATGTTCTTTAAACTATGACATTCTTTTCTAAATTTCCAGATTTCTTTCATTATTTTACTCTACAAATATATCCAGTGTGCAGTCTTGAATCCAATCCGTGATTGCACAAAAACAAGAAAATCTTTGCATAAAATTCACAGCTGCTGGTATTGAGGGATTCATTCATAAAATCAGAGTAAACAGTAACTTCTAAAATTCTTTTTCTACAAATTTCCAATCCTCGTGCAGACCTTTATTCATAACAGTGCTGAAAACACCTTTTTCTCCCGTTTTATTCTGATCTGACAAAGATCTTTTGTACATATTAATCCTGACATCGCCAAATATTTTGTTAACCTCAGCTTTATGCAATTCACACTCCGAGTCTGACCTTTGGCGAGATATTAAATGGTTTACCGAGCTAAGTAAAGTTTACAAAACCTCCTTACTGTTGGCGGTCAGGACCTATTATCATAATAATGTTCTACGAAGATGCAACAAAATGCATTGCATGAAGAACCTGGTACAATGAAACTGGAGTTTGGTATGCAGCAACTTTTTTCCTTGGGTGGCTAGTGATATGCTTCTTCATTTCTACATGTAAATGTTGTTTAACAATCTGTTTCAACAGTTTGTAAAACGTAAAACTTGTTGCATATTTTAGTGAGATTACTGCATTATTTTAATATTTTGTTTAAAAAAATTAATCATCAGAATTGCCACAGTAAATTTAAAAATGATTCAACTCTTCTTCTTAATCTTTCCCTTCATAAAATATATGCTAGGAACTGTACAGCAAAAATATATTCAAAAACTGAAGCGAAAAACCATAACACTATGCAGTACTCAATATTCAAAATATTAATTCTACGCACACTGCATTTCATATATATAATACAAAACAGATATGAACATCAGTCAATATTGGAAAGTTTGCATGTGGGTTGCATTACAGACCCTGCACATTTGCAGACAAAGCCTGGGGACCATACATTTACACAAGTGATGTGAAAACGATGTAACCTTATTGATCTACGTAACAGCTCCTCTAAATGACAATTGCAAAGCTAAGGTTCAGGGAACATTAACCGAGCCATTATGTCATTAATCCTTTTTGGTGAAGAAACAATTTTATGGGGACAACAGTTTGTCCTCAACTTGAAAAACGACAGGATTCTATGTGCCTCAAAAAACTACACACTATCACACATTTTTTTCTGTTAACTGTTAATATCATGAAAGAGCTACAAAACTACAGGTCAAATGTGAGCTTTAACGCCCATTTTACTAGACCCATACCCTGGCATGATTAAAAAGGCTATGTTAGTGTGACAACATGCCACAGAGATGGACAAGCTGTAATTGTTCGCCTTAGCTATATTATCCAATTATCATGAAATCCTCCCCTCTGTTTTTCCAACTTTTCACCTGGTTTAACCATTCCAGAAAAAAATTCAAATATTGTGATAATCTAGATGACACTTTGCTTTTACTGAAATTACAGAAATCGCTTTATCATATATAAATATATATATATATGAGCAATTCCATTTCTATTAGAAGCCATGTATTCAAAACCGTGTTCCATAATTCCAATATTTTGCATTGAATTACATAAGGCTGGGAGGCAGGCAATGCCTGTTGACATATATCAGTTCTCCTGAATGTCAGGTACAAACTGAACATTTCACTTCATCTTACCTTTCAACTCCTTCAGTCTGTCTTGGTACCTGACATCAGCAGCAACAAACTGCGTTGCTCTCATTTTCCTTGACAATTCCCCATCCATTTTGCTGAGATTTGTCAATACGCAGAAATAATCCTCTCCCTAATCTTCACCATCCATGTTTTTCCTTGTGCCCCCACTGCAGGCGGTCTCACGTTACTCACAGTGTTCTCCCGGCTACATTACAAAGACAATCTACCTGGTGCGTTATACCTGGCATTCTCCACATATTCAAACAAATGGAACAAACCCAACCGTGTTTGGTATTGAGAAAAAGTATACATTGTAATAATACCCGGTTGTGTACAATCGCAAGTGAAAGCCAATGAGTTCAGAATGCCAAGTAAATAAGATTTTGATTGGTCAATTACTGGGGTCGATGGGGAAGACTCCTCTAAGTAATTCCTTGCACAACTACGAATTCAATACTTCACATGATGACCAACTTGTCAGAGCCTCCCGAGTCGTCAATAATTCACTTGGGTCTGTAAATCATTAATCGCTAGACACAACAACTAATAGAAAATTGCTTCAGACCCATCATCAGGAACTTAATATCCAAGATTGCATGATAGCAAGATACCATATCAAAAGATGTCTTAATACATTATCTGTTCACTTTCCGACAATTTTTTCCTCTTTCAGGGTGAAGTCAAATCTCCATTACTGATGAAAATCACAAAACAAATGTATATTTTTTACTAGTACATGTATTTCAACTGATATTTTTTTACCTGATCTTATCAACATGTTATTTGTGACCACATGCATGAAAAAGATGAAAGATATATACTTTCTTCCTTCTTTAAAAAAAGATAATCTGTATCTTGTTTAACCTTTAAGTAATGTTCAGACAAAACTTACAGCATGAAAAAAAGACTTGGTCATTATCAACATTGGTGCATAATATTTACCAACAACTCAAGTCAACCACAGGTAATTTCAACAGGAAGACAATTTAAATATAAATATATCAATGTACTTCCTTGCAGCTCAGACGAAAAATAAATGTATATGGTCAAGCTTGCAGTAGTTACTATAATATATATATTATCTTGTCTCAACCTAATGGTTAATGTTCAATAAACATCAGGTAACAGGGATCATTCCAAACTTATCCAACTATCTGTGCATATTTAATTATCTTGTTAAGTACACAGGAATATTGTAAACCGATTACTGAACAGATAAATCCTATCTATCTGAATCAACCTCGCATCCAGTTATGAAGTGCCTATTCTGATAATTGTTTCTTAACTATGTGGAAACAATGACATTTGGTACAATTCTTTGATATCATTTTTTAATATAGTAAAAATGAGAATCTATTTGAACAGGTGTTCAGCATGATAGTCAACTCCTAAAGAAAGTTCAAATTTTTAGAATTATTTTTCTTTAACGCAACTTTTAAACAAACTGTTTTTTATCTCAATTTAAAAAATAAGTGTTTTTGCCCCTTTTTTATATTTCAGTCAAATAAAACTAATCGAAAAAATATATATTTTCGATATGTTATGTGCATGTATCTATCTCTAAATCTCACCTTTTATGTGATAAGGACAGCATGTGTCAGCCAAGGTATAATACTTTCCATATTTACAAAAAATGATGCTCATCTTTAAAACAACTTTTTAGGGCATCAAGTATCCACTTCTCCGGTCATTAAAAGTCCAGCTTTACGCTCAAATCACGTAATATCATATAGCTTGTCAATATGAACAGACATTGTAATCGTGGCTAAACCCATCACCCACTTTCCAATCAAAAGAATTTCGACATTTCCTTAAACCAGTTCATGAATCCTGTGCTTTAAAAAGTTTGTTAACGTCAAATTTGGTTTTGAGTTTATTGGATTTATGTCAAATGTGTCAGACGAGTGTGACTGCACATTTAAATCTTTATTAAAATTTGATCACGTCTGACACGAAAGTTCATGGAAGTCAAACCTCCTAACAACTCCAGTATAATTCAAATCAAATATCTCACAGGGGGGTTAATCAGGACTGAATATAGCCTTATCCCACACCATACAAGTCTCAAGACACTCTGAAAATCCTGCACCTAAAAAAAATAGATCGCATTTTGTGGTTTTGCCAAAATGAAGAAAGGCTGGTGTTTCTAATTCTGCAGAAGATAAGAACATGGCAAAGCCTGCGTCTCAGCGAAAGAATGCCTTGGACCAATCAACTCTTATTTATTCATTAATCACGCTACTCAAGTTCTTATCAGGATTACTATGAAATAAATCAACAAATGCTTGATTCAATTGGAATAACGTAGGTAAATAGTTGTAGTTTAACCCTAAAGGTGGCAGCACCTCCTAGTTTGTATCCCAAGGGAAGCTACGCAGGTCTGGTGATGATTTAAATAAATCATAGTAATGAGCAATGAAATATTGTCTTTAGGGAAAACAAATGGATGACTTCCTCTGGCCATGCCCAATTTGAATCAATTAAAGAAAAGCTGTATATTTCTGAGAGAGATATATTTTATTAATGTTAATAAACAATATGACTTTTTTTTTCAAGTATATCTTAAAATAAAAATACAATTTTGGCAAAATCAAAGAATAAGTCATAGGATACTGATAAGAGAAAAGATATCTTAACAGAAGAACAAAATGCCACACTGTTATGCCAAAAAATCATGAGAGAGATGCTCATGGGCTGGGTAAAAAAAATGTAATAAAAAACAAAGTTTATCAATTAATGGCAGAAAATGACAGAAATCAAATTCACCTGTTTTTTTTTTTTTTTTTGTTTTTTTTTTCGTCCCGTATACCTGTTGTTTTAATTAATCCCACAATTAAAAGAAAAGAGGATTATCTTAATGACATTGGAATTTAGTTTTTAGAGACATGCAAACTAAATCCAAATGAATTTAAATTTACTAAATCCTCAGAAACAATTAGCTAAGTCTTTACTTTGCTGTAAACTGCATCTTATCTTGAAGTGGCTAAAAACAACCCCTAAAATAAATAAAACTTCATCCAGTAACTGTCTGAGATATCAACTGCTTCCCATTCCACCAAAAAAAAAAAATGCCAGGAAATAAAATATAAATATTGAAGTTTGATATGGCCCGGGGCTCGCAAACCTGTCCAGGTGAAAAAGGTAGCGGTACAATAGCGAAAGTACCACCATTATTTCATTTATCGCAACTTCTTCCCAAATCTCGCCAACTCACAAGCTTAAATTTATTTGCTCCTGATCACTGGACAATGGTATCAAATTAGCCTAATATTGACATGGTCATCAAACTCGACTTTTTAACGTGATCTGATAACCAGATATAAGGGAGCAAAGTGGCTGTATTTTACCTCTTTGACAACCTTGTGTTGATAGTAACTATAGAGGCTAAGTGCACAAGGTAGCCAAACTTCAGAGTCAAACTTCCAGACAAGCATTTGGGGTAATTGGGTTTCATACCAGAAAGTGTAAACTTCTGCGAGATTGCGATCCGTTAGGAGAGATAAGGGTTCCTCACAGTTTAAAAATCACAAGAAAATATTACTGAAATCTGATGCCTGACTACAAATAAAAGCAATACTGGATTGTATTCATTAGACATAGTAAATGAGACCTGAATGAACAAAAACTGTTTCTCATATCACAACGAGTACAAATAGAAGAAAACTACTGTACTCACTTATTTCTCGTTTATTTTTTACTGTAAAATTCAGCAAAACAAAATGAGTTATACATTTATAATCGCTTATAACATGAATACCTGTCTTCTCATCAATTAGAATACCTAAATATTATATATGAAGTCAACAGCCAAGTGTACTTATTTAGGGACTCCATATACAGTAAAACACAAGTCATTTCCCAATGTTGCCCATTTCCTGAAGTATAATATTCATAAAGGGTAAAAGCATCATATAAAAATTAAAATTTATTTTGGAACCAATGATTTTATTTCTTTTACATAGGCTACCACAAAATAACTCTGTCATAAACAAGCAATGAGCAATTTGTTCTAAAATGTTATTGTTTCTTGTCTTAAATGACTATTGAGCATGAAAAACATAAATCAACACTATTTTTCAAATTGACAGATTTTCACCATGCTTTTGGAAAATAAAACAAACCAAAGTTCTCTGTCATTTACAACATTTATTTAACCTGCCTTGTGAAACCTGTTGTTCTGTACAAGGTAGCCAAGGATATGCTAGCTGTCAAAACATTTCTTCACATCATATGTCAAACAGACAGAGCATATATTTGCCCTATCTACTTTTTCCTGCTTGACTTCCTATGCAGATCCAGCTATCTTCCCTAATTTAATTCATATAAAAAACTAAATATATTTTTGTTTGACCCCAAAGTGCAAAAAAAAAAAAAAATAAATAATAAAAACAATAAAAATAATAAAGTAAAACACTTAAATATATTTAACTGCATATCTTAATTCAACTATTTATCATTTCCAATATATTCACTTTAAATTTTATCATTCTATTACACCACCATTTTTAATTTTATATTAAAATAAGGTTAAAATTTGACTTCACATCTGCTCACACATGCTGACATTTCACACAGGTCAACCACAATGTGATTATTATCATAGAAATATAACCCTGGCCACATCCTATGTGAGAGCACCACCCTTAACCCTTCACTATGGCTGATCAAGTGAGTACATATAGATTATATCATGGTTTTACAGCCCACTGCTTTATTTCAGTCCCACTTGACCCTTTCTTCACAGCAACTGATAGACTGCACAAGGGAAGAAGCACTAGAGGAATTGTTCTGTAGTGTACCTACCGATAGCTAGCCCACCCTGATGATCACAGAGAGTATAGTGATCACAATAACAGATTGCAGCAGGGATGATGTACTATAGGTTACTGTTATCTACAGGGTACAGTACAACATGCACCCTGAGAAAGCCCACCTTGATAATACAAGAGATATTACATGAACCTTTTAACTTGCACTGACATTTAATATTGTGTGCAAAACGAATGGAATTTTTCCTTTTTTTCATTTTTTTTTTTGACATGTAATTAGATAAGTGGTTCACACTATGATAATATTTTATTTGTTAGGTCCATTCTTTATTGTATCATCCAATCCCTTTGACAAACGGGGTGCTCAACTCCCTATCCAACATGGCCCCATCAAAATAAATTTAGTGTAATTTCACTCTTCTTTCAGGTTGACAGGAAAAGTCAATAACAAAATGCATGATTCTGCATTTCATATCCTCATAAATGTCACCACGTGGGGCTTTCAATAATAATTAATTCCCCGATGTCAGATGGTGGACAAGTTGTGGATTCATTGTTAGTCTGAAATCTAATTACCGTTTTCTATTTATTCCCAGACAGACAACTGTTACAGTCAATATTTTCCAGCCAGCATGGACATATTATTGAATAATGAGTCTACTGGCTGGCTCATCTGCTGTTCACAAAAGCCTGCTTAATAATGAACGACTAGAGATCTCTACAAAAACATTGCATATCAAGTGCCTTAAGCCTAGGCTGTAATTGATGAACTCAAGACAGTTAATGAACCACACACACCACGAGAGAGAGAGAGAGAGAGAGAGAGAGAGAACAAAATGAGCAACTTCTTCACTGTGAAATGCCATTATGTATTGAAAACACACAGAAGCTAGCTCACCTGCCAGATGCTGTATAGTAGCCTGTATATTGGACAGCCCTCCATGATGCCCTGAAGGCCCCGGGCTACTGCCTCTGGAGCCACCCAGGAAGGGCACTGGGCTGGTCCCCCTGGGGTGGAGTGAGCTGTAGGACCCTGCTGGGCTGAGGGACCCCAATCTGCTGGGGCTGACCCCCCTGGGGGTACTCCTGCCAGACCCTGAGGGTAAGGAGGTCATGGACCCAGCAGGACTCACTGTGCCGTAGCGATGTGGTGTCCGTGACATGATATAGATGGCTGTAGTAGTTGTAGTAGCAGTAAGAGATTATTCAGCCATCAAAAATTATAATATCCCAGCTGTGAATCTTGAACTTGAGTTCCCCTGTTTAATAAAGATTCAACATCTGCAGACAGAGGTGTGATCTGGAACACATAAGCTGTACCTTGTGAATATATATCAAACCCTTGAATAAAGCAGCACCATCTCTTCAACAGGCATACTTATCCCATTTGACCACAGAAAAATATACTCCTGTGTGGCTTAACTGCATCAACGGCTTATACACTAGATCCAGTGGAAATTAATGAAATCCATATACTTTCCTTAGTGTAAGTATTTTTCAGGAATTGTAGGCGAGCCCCTCTTAACAAGCTGCAAGGATATTCTGTAATCTACCTGGTCTGTCAGCTTGGCTTGAATGGAACTGCAACAGTTATATTTTCCCGCTGACTGGATGTTGGTGCAAGTTATTGTGACCTATTCAAGGGAGATTAATTTCAATAAACTCCACCTTTGTCGGACGTGGCCCTCCATCCATTCTTCTGGCATGCTCTCGGATTCTCTACAATAAGCAATATTTGATTAAAATGTTGACAGAGTAAATACACTTCTCTTGGAACGGCCGACAGATTTTCCCGCTAAAATACATCACATATTCTAACACAGGCTCTAACATCAGATCCCAGTTAGAGACTCGTTTTAATTATAAATCAGCGCCATCAACACACCTGTCCTGTTTAATGCACTCCTAATGCACAGGCCAGGAACAGGTATAGCAATTAAGACGCCTCAATGCCAGTGTACACTCATTTTCACTTAAGCATAAACAAGCAAAAACTAAGAGCAGATAAACCCACAGGTGAGACTTTTTGGATTAGACCTCACCTATGAAATTGAACTTTGATCCAAATCACAATGTAAGTGAATTTATATCTTTTGATTTATAAGATTAAAACTACAGTAATGATAAACTGAAAAGACCAGTAATACTACAGGTACATTATAATTTACTCTCCAAACAGAAAAACTTGTTCTAAGGGATTAAATGGGTAAATTAATCTGCCAATATTATGGTCAATCCACTCAAAATGTTTTACCAGTACAAATTCGTGCAGCAAAATTAGCTTTTGTTCTGAGCATGTTCAAAACTGAATTGCGTAATGGCCGGAATTGAGGTCCTTATCCTAATTTTAAACATTAAAAGTTCTGGATTTGGAACACTTACCAACGATTCTGCTGATTATTACTATCAAATATGCAATGGATTTATGTCAGAAATAAAAATTATATACAGACTTTCTCAGTCACCTTATGAGTTATAATGATTTTGTGCCAAACTAAAGCGGGGGCTTAGGATTAAATTATTTTGATCAAGCATAGCCTATTAAAACAATAAAATTAAAACAATATTCTTAAAAGGCACTTTACATCACTGAATGATAATTTCAATCATTTCAACATTATCAGCTGACTGAAAATTGTCCATTGGACAAAATCTTCTGGTGTGACCCAATTTAAGCCCAAATTAATACTGGCAGAGTCAAAAGATAGCAAGCAACATTTTGATGTTGTCTCTTTCAATAGTGTAGCCCACAGCTGTACATTTCATGCTCAAATTTCCTTGTATCAGCAATTTTCTTGTGTGCAAACTCATTTACAAATGACTTAAAAGTCAGTCTAACAAACCAATGTTTACCAGAAGAAAACAGTGCTCACAAAGAAGAGGCAGACATTCATCACTAAAAAAGTCTATGCCTTTTCTATGTTGAATTCTAGTCAATACAAGGGATGCCCAAGGTTATTAAACTAATCTTTTGCCGGAAATCAATTACCTGGGCCATAGCTAGTTTCAGCTTTAGGGTATCTAAGACATCAGTTTCATTGATAAAATCATGTATTTATAAAATTATCAAACGGCTTATAAGTATTAAGAGTGCATATTAACTCACTGGAGGAGATAAAGATAAATTTGGACACACATGCGGAATGTTCAGCAAGCTAGCTAGGACTTTTTCAAGATTTCAAATGAAAAAAAAAACATTTTTCTTGGTATGTTTTGGTTCACAAAATCTGCAAATTACATGTACTGGTAAGTTGTGTACACTGTAACTAAAACTGCATGAAACTGATATCAGATTTATTTCTGGGCCGCTGTAAGTACAGTACAAACTGAAAAGCAAACATCCTACACCATTGCTAAAACTTTATCTAAACAGAAAAAAAAACTGACAGCATAATGACTTAACTTGTACATGCATTTATATAAACATTCCCCTAGTATTGCAGGTGTAGTTTTAACTTTAAGGAGAGAGGAGGACACAAATTATATTCTAATTCCGATTTTTGTACCTTTTTTTTTTTTTTTTTTTTTTTGCAAAATCATGGAAATATGATAAATATCGCGTTTTGATTTGGTAGTTGAGATCGAGGTGCTCGGTAAAGGTATTTACCAAAATTTTCTTTGATATAATAAATATTCGTTATAATCAATAAAAAGAGCGAACATCTTTTACAGCCTTCAGTCTTTTTCAGGTTACGCCGAATTGAAACACCGTGCCACTGCCATTTGGCTGCGCAAGTTGCGGACAAGAGAAACAGCTGCAATGGATAGACCACAAGAGTGTTGAGCATTGATGAGCAAAGCAGAAATATTCAATAGACAGCCACTTACTGTACATCACAGGTCGCCTTCTTGGTATAATTGTAGCTAACAATGTGCGGCATGGTATTTTCGATCTGCCTCCTTTTTTGTGACCTACAACGTGATAGTGAAACAATCAACACGAGCTACGAAACTGCATGCTAATTATATGATATTGTGTATATTTAAACGAAAATATTTGTCAAAAAAACAGTTAATTGAATGTATGTGACCTTCTTTTTGAAATGATTGTTCATAAATTAAAAGAAAGCGGCTTTTCCTAGATTAACAAGATTTTTGTACCGTCTCGTGCTGCTACCTTCTGGAAATTTCAAAAACTAAAATATTTCACTTTTTGCTTTCACTTTCGCTTTCACACTTTGCACACTAGCTCGCCAACTTTTCTTTGGGAAAACAAAATCTAACATGCAAAGGTGATCAGGCACGCAGAACTTATTCTCTTTGGTATAATAAAATAATTATGTTTCTGCTTCTCGTATTTGGAGAAAGAATACATGCATGCAATATTTACAAAACACCAAACACCCAAACTTTTCTTGTCACGTAAACTTTTCTGCCACAAAGCGCTGTCACTTCAGCAAAGGAGAATGAGGCTGCATCTGCATCATGTAGATAGAAATAGAAAGAGTAATTTTATTATCCTCCCCCCCCCCCCCGCCCACACACACACACTAACACACACACACACACACACACACTGTGACACACACATAACCAGAAAAAGAGAGAGAGAGAGAGAGAGAGACTCACGTACAAGCATCTTTTCGGTCTAGAAAGACTTCCAACACACAACTCGGTCTCTTAAGCGCAGTGGAGAATATTCCTGTTTCTGGTCCTTGTAATTAGAAAGAACAGATTCATAACACACACACACACACCTCCCACTTATTAACATAACTTACAATCTTCCCAGTCTTCTCTGGCCTTGAATCATTTCTATTTCTGGGTTCATTTTCTTCAGTCCTAAGATTTGTGAATGTGTCCCATCAGATCCCTGGAAACAGAAAGGATAATATCATTATATTATCCATCCAACTCCTTCCCCAACCTCCCTTAATCATGAGAGAGAGAGAGAGAGAGAAGGGGGGGCACTCACGTATAACGTATATACATGCATGCATCTTTTCTTGGCTTAAAAAGATTTCCAACACAGTTTCTTCAGTTCAAGGAATCCTTAATGAGACTGCTGCTTGGCCTAGAAATATTGCCCATACAGTGGTCAGTTTATTCACCACGTGCACAAGAATTCTTCTTCCTTGGAAACATTGCCCGTCATTTTTGGCCATTCCATTTCAAAGTTTCTTTTTTTAAGACACAAAAAATGAGTTCACAACGATTTATATTTTATCCCTATTCATTTACTTATTTTTTTAAATATTCGTCTTTATTACTTTACTAAACGATTTGTTTTTCTTTAGAGTGTACCAAAGGAACAAAATTTTGAGGCACGTGTTAAGCGAATTTTTCGAAAAATTGAATAAAGACTCCATGAGATCATGTAGGGACGTGTTATTTGCCTCTATGATCCCTGGCAGATTTATTCGGTTTACACTGTCATTTAAACTCGCCGATACGATATTACTCGAGGCTTTCAAACTTTTGAATTTCGCACATGTGGGATCAATATCGGACAAGTCACAATTCGCCAAAAATTAGACCGAGGGAGTGGGAGGGTTCGAGCGTGTCGAAAGAACCGTCTTTTTTGCAGCGAAAGGTCGGCTTTTCGAAAAAAAAAAGGCTCCTTTTGCTACGTAAGAAAATTGAATAAGAAAATTGAATAAGAAAAAAAATGATGTATTCAAAATTCTATCACTTTGCCATAAATCTCGCGTTTTTTTTTTCATTTCAGATCGACAAATACAATTTAGCAATACTATGTGGTATTACATTACTTTTCCGTGGTCCACTTTTACTACGAGAAATAATGTGAAACTAACAACAGCTGTACCATGTACTTGCTTAGAAGTAACATTTTCGTTGCCAATTTTTCATTTTATTTTTTTAATATCATTATTCTTCTTGCTATAATACATTTTCCTGCTTTTTAAGTACACGGACAGTGTTAGAGTTGGGCATAAACTCTTTGGGGAAGTGGGGAGAGGGTTGGAAGGAATATTTACAGGAACTCTGAAATAGTATTTATTTGAAGTCATTTCTTTTTTAAAGAACAGTAAATATAAAGCAAAAAAGTAGTCAGTCATATATTTATTACCAATTTAATTTTTTTGTAAAACTTTTTTAATGTTGAAAATATAGTTTGAGTTGAATATCACCCGTTTGTCATCATGTCATGACCTGAATTTATTAAAGTTATAAGAGATTGTTTATGTAAAAATATATAAAGCAATCTAATCATTACTGTTGGTATTGACTAGCAATAATAGCAGCATAATCAGCAATACTTCAAACATGCCCCTGTAACACAAACTTCAATATATAATAAAATTACACTACAAATATTAAAAAATTCCTTTTTATTTCATATCATTAACTTTTTAAAAGTTTATTCTGACAGAATATCTGTGCCACCAGTTTACTTCACAGAAAAATAATTTAAGAAAAATAACAGTGATCACACAAAGGAAGAGACTTCAATCTGATATAAGAAAATAAATCACTTTACCAGCAATATATTGTATTAAATATAGAACTTCTGATATTCATAGATATTAATTTAAAAATGAGAAACCTACAAGCAAAAAGTAAAAATCAAATTCTGTATATTCTACAAATGTAATATATCTCTAAATATAAATTTTTATATGGTTTCAGTGTTATTCCAATGTGTATGTGTGTGTTTGTGTTTATATTTGTGTGTTCCAACATTTAACCAAGACTAGAAAAAGCACTCAGAGAGCCCAGACCTCCACCAAGAAACTTGCACTGATAAATTATGGCACATGTATTGTAGTTGCTAGCATATCCATTGCATAAAGACAAGGCTATTGGTGCTTTGTCACCTTGAGGAGATATCTTTTTTAAATTCTTAGATCCCGATAATCTGGGTCACCACCAAAATCTAAACACTTTTAAGTTAGTCCATTTCTGGCCTATCCTAAAAATAACATTTTGAATTAGACTGGTGGTGAACAAAATACAGAGGTAAAAAGACAAAAGAAACAAATTACATCACAGAAAATTTTAACATGATGTTATCTGAAAGGATGTTTATGAACACACTGTAAACAAATCATCATGAAGCTGGACATGGAGGTTCACTAGTGAAGTCACAAATACAGTATGGTTTATTGCAACAGGGAAGCACAAACATATCTGTGTTGTCAAAGGATGTTATACCATGGCCATCTAAATCTTCAGGCAACGTCTCTTGATGCTTCCTGAGTATATCTTGAATTTCATTTGAAATATCCTGATAATCCTCCCAGTCAAGAGCAAACATTTCCCCCGGGTCTTCCTCCACATTGAATAACAGTGGCACCTCCTGCTGTATTGTCTTGTTGCAATAGTGCTCCACGTGAAGCTCTGTGTCTGTAGGTACCCCAGCTACGGGGCAGTTTTTTAGAATGAATTCTTCTGAAGCAAGGGGGTGCGTCCTGAAGTGCACCTTAAATGACTTGTAGCGTATTGCCATCAGATGGTTATCACAGTAGAAAAACAGTGCCCTGTCTCTTTTCAAAGCATCATGGTCTTTTTTATGAAAATGTCCAGAATTAACGTCTGTTAATTCCAATTTCCCAAATATCTTATCCAACATATTTTCTCCATCTAGGTGTACATTTGGCAGCTGTCCTCCCACAAGGCTGACCAGAGATGGTAACAGGTCCATACTGCTGACCACTTGACTGGACACGCGGCCTGGAGGGATGACCCCCGTCCATCTCATTATGGCTGGAACACGGACACCACCCTCATAGAAGTTGCCTTTCCCACCTACAAATAAACAAAATAATAGAATTTATAATAAAAATGAAAACCAATTCCAAACTACTTCTGTAAATATATTCACAACAGCTGTTCTATAATGTATATCATATCAGGATCTCACTTCTTTTAAAATCTGTAAATTTTGAAAACCAAGGATGTTAACTTTAACCAAGTCTTGCTGCATAAATATCAAGAAGAATTGTGGAATAGGATAGTTACTTAACTATGTGATAAAAAAACTTCAACTGATTTGTTACGTAAAGAACCAATACTGATTTGTTAAGTAAAGAACTAATAAAGTAAATAAACATTCTTAAATAATTTTAAATAAACATTAACAGCTATAGCAATCATCACCTTCCCCACTACTTAGAGGTGCCACTTTTTAAAGAAAAATAACAACATAAGCACTTTACCTTTAAAAATGCCAGAGCTGCCTCCTTCCTTGCAAATTTCCCGATGAGGGCCATGGTCAGACAAAAATATGACCAAAGTCTTCTCATCCAGTGCCAGGGTGGACAAAGTTGCCATAACTTCTCCAACTGCCCAGCTCATCTCGTTGATTTGGTCACCATATTCACCTGAAT
>NW_019775476.1:106947-173358 GCF_001039355.2 Lingula anatina | reverse complement strand
TGGATAGATTAATGTTTTTCTTCACAGTGGGATCGTTCAATCAAGCAAAATGGTCATGTAAGGCTCATACATGTACAATCAAGCGCTTTTAAGACTCCTAGGAAAATTAAACCTCTAAGTTTTAGGTTTAAAGAGACCAACATCTAAAAACGCATCCAAAATTGTTTTGACGCTTTGCATACCTTATATCTTTGGAACGATCATTTGTTTTCAAGAATTAAAATCAGTAAGGGAAACCATGCATATGTGACGAAGCTATTAACTGTCCAGTTATTTCCCGCGCCGCTTCCTTCATCTCTATTCCTACCTCATGCAATCTCTAGCGGCCTTCTCCCCGTTTACACTAAGCGTAGTTGTATAAATACCATAAGAGCATGTCAATCAACTTAAGTTACTCTACGAAACACTCCCCGCTCTTATTCACTGCATGCTGTCACTTACTAACATTACGCATATCTGAACAATGGAGAATTGAGCAAGTTTAAGGCAAAAATTAAACACATATTGTAAAAATCAACTAAAATTTTAAAATCTGATGTATTGTAATCTCATTTTCTATAAGTAGTTCTCTGAGCATTGATAGATGTAGTCAGCACCTAAACTGTGTCCCTAAGACGTGTTCATAACCTTAGAATCATAACAGAAACATTTACGTTCATTTAGCTATTGGATTCATTACTTTAAGAGTTTTTGGGATAAAGCATATGCAGTGAAAATATCGACCTTTCACCTGGACTCCGTAACTCGAAAGTATCGAGCATTGCGACCGAGCGCAAGCGTCTCGATTCCATAACTCGCCCATACTCGTCCCATATAATACATTGTAGCCTCTGTGTGATATCGTTATTCGCAATACGCGATGCTTTCGAGTTACGGGACCCTGATGTTAGTGCACTTATTTTAGGAGAATCAACGGACTGTGATGAGACGCCGATGTACAATATCCAGCAGTGGTCAAGTACTGCCTACAATTCCCATGACACTGGTGTTATCTTTGTAAGCTCACGTCTCTTTAACTCTAATAACATATTTAATTGGTCTTAATTAAGGAAATGCTAACAATTAGATCCAACATCCGTTTTCCGACCTGTGTTAAACCTGTGTTGGCTTCATCTTTATCCTTACTGACTCTCAGAGCACATCCTACACTAAGACAAAAGACGCCAGCGGCTTGTACCTTCTCTGGAGTGGAACGCTGAGAGCAGCTTACAACTGTGCAGGGTGCTGTGCGTCTTGGACCTTCACAATAGATGGCGCTGAGTGTTCAAACCCCTCCCCAATTGACTATGCAGAGTACCACGCCAACAGAAGAAATCGCCATCACCATGTCGAGTGTGAGTTTTAATTTAGACTTGACAAAATGAGAACATCCTTATTACCTCAGTTATCCTGAACACGTCTATCTCAAATATAACTTAATTTATTCTGTATATACGATTTCATTATAGTTATTATAATTTTTAATAATGAGAATTGACTTGCTTTGACGGAGGTTTTCCCTCTCTAAGTGCTTTTGTGGGTTATATTCATTGTTTGTGCAGGTCAAAACTGAAAATTTGATGAAATATGATGTACGTTATATTTTCAGTTTTTGGGATCTGCTACGGGATCGGCACGGGGATTAGAACTATTGCCTTAGAATACAAAGACTGTGATGGAACAGTTCACGACAACTATTCAGGTTGGAACGCCAGGTCATATATTATCATGGCAGAAGTGGCGGAAACCACCGGATCAGGTATATGTATATACGGCAATTTTATTTTCTGTGTATCGACCACAAATTTGTGAATTTATATAGGTTAAATAACTCTACAGTGATGAATGGTGCTAACTTGCACTTTTGTCGGAGACGCACGTGTAGCGTACAATTGTTTGTCCAATTGTTTGGTATTACGCTTAAAATGCCTTTAGTAACCGTTTTCAAATATTAGCAAATATAACAAGTATTTTTGTGCAGCATGCAATGAAATTGTACATTACAAAAAGCTCATTGAATATTTTAGCCACATGCAAGTCTCAAACAGCCTTCAATATCCAACAGTTTGCTGCAGTTTCACACACAGAGACTAGTGGTGAAAACATTCATTCGGTACGTCTTACGTCACAATTTTAACTGAATTTTGTAACGATCTACGGTGTTCAGATGAGAACATTTCTTTAAACATTGAAAAGTGTGCCCATTGTAGAAAACATTGAGAGCATGCAACATGGATTCGTGAATATTATTTCATTATGCCTATGATGCATCCTGTTCTTGCGGAATGTCTTTCGGGAGCGTTTCTCTGCCGATTACATTTTACGGTTATTTTTACCTTGTTTATAGATATAGCCTTCAAGAGATGATAATTATAGAACTGATATAGAGATCTAATGATTTTTGCAAACCAAACCCACATTCCCATATTGATTGGCACTGAACTGGTAAAAGCTGCAAAATAAAATTTATACAGAAGCTAAATGCGATACATATACAGTATAATCAGTTTACTGTAGAAAGGGTATACCGTATCACTCTCTCATACCTTATGATCTAACGATCAGTCATGGAATATGTGAATGACACAAAATCACTCGAACGATTTGTAAGGATTATATTAAATGTTTGCTAACTATTTCAGACGTCACATTATGTAAAACGGGCAGATGACACCGCCTTGCGAGTTCGCTGGAGTGGTAATTTGTACGGGGAAGGCAACAACAAATGTGGTCGATGGTATTTCAAATTTAACGGTGTGGAATGTTCCAACCCTGGGCCCCTAGAGTGGGTCATGTACGTTTATGGTGGTCAGGTGCCTCAGGTGAAACGGGGGTTTGCGTGTAAGTTAAATTATTGGGATGCGCAAGTCATCTTAGGCTGTATTCCCAGAGCTTTTAGATCGATTTATCCCCGCTGGGAGTCTCACTAGATTACTGTCAGATAATCCGGCTTAAATGTCCGTCCCGCCTACTACAAGCTGTAAAGGGGTAATTAATTTTCGTGTCCGCTCGGCTGACAGCTATTTAGCGTGAACCCCCAGGGAGTTAGGTCGATCTAAAGTAGATGGATCTAATCTCTGGAAATGGGGTCTTATATTATACAGAAAAAGCAACGCTGTTTATTTTATTTAGGCCTATCGTAATATCTCATGTCTGTTAGATAGGTGGCACTTGTGATGGTTCATTTTAAAGTTTAAAGTGCTATTTTGTACCAAGGTGCTATAAATGTGGGTGTGCGATAGATTATTCTGTGTCAATTGATAACGCTTTGCTGTCTGTTTGAACGATAACAGCCAAACCTCAGTCCCGTTTTACATGTGAAAGAAGGCAAGTAAATCGTTTCTGTTATCGTATTGTTATTGCATTCAAAAATTGTAAAACACGTGAATAAACAGAGCACCATGTAACTACGATATCAAGTGTTATCGGTGGATCATTTCAGTTAATGGGATATGTGAAGGGATTGGTTCTGGAACCATTGTGATAACATTGCATGTTGGAACCTGTTCTGGCACTGGTCTCCCTCCTTTCGATGCTCAGACAGGTACGTCCTTACAGGTTGGCTTTGCTTCTCATACACGGATTGGTTTCATCATATATGATAGATTCTTTTGCCATAGCATCTTTACAGTCACTTCTTCATCCTATTGATAGCAAATTTCCTGGTATGTCCCGATTATGCGTTATATAAGTAAAATGTTCTGAGAACATTTTATAATAGCATACTTTTTGGTACAGTTGTTCATTTAATTTTTTTCATTGTGTATAAAATATTATATATTTGCGTCGTAGGCAGTTGAGGAGAATGGCTCTTTTACTTGGCACTTCTAGTATTATAATAAAGAGGAGGAATGGAACACTGATTTATATACATGTACTTCTGAGAGCACATGTAAAATACCCACGTGTTCAGGAGGCCTAACCTGCTTGATCAAAGAGAACCAAAACACACACACAGACACGCCGGTGCGCGAGTAGACACAATTTTATTTAATATTATGAATTTTTTTTCGTAGGTTGGAAAACCACAACTTATCTTATAGTGGAAGAGACGAGACTTGGACAAGATACCAGTGCAGGTTGGAACTCTGAAAGGGAAAACTGTGCAATCATGAAAACATTCCCCCCGCCTGCAACTAGATAACGTTTTCAAATACTTATTGTTAAATTTTTTAATTAAACAGCTGGATCAGTAATTTTTTGATCGGTCCTTTTTATGTTGGTTAAAAACCAAAAGCTGGGGGTTTGAAGTCTGAGTTGTGAAACTATGGGGAATGTTCGCGAAGGCACAGCGACTTGAGTGTTTTTTTCTAGAATAAATACAAACAAACTAACAAAAAATGTAAGCCCAAATGCCTTGTCATTAACTAATCTGGCTGACGTCACATGATAAGTTCTGAAGTCAAGCTTTTGTTTCTTATAGATTGACTTTGCAAACCATTTGTATTTATTTAAAATCCCGAAAAATTGTTTCCTTTGTGCTTGTACTGTATTAGTCGACATTTTTGTGTCCCAGTTCTAGCTGCTGATGGAACCACCATCCGCTTGCCGTTCTATAACCGCGTGCAAGGCTACTGGGCTAACTTGTACGACAATGCCGACTCGGGAGTTATCCAGGCACGTATCAGATCTATTGACAATATATATGTTGAAACCGTTCTGAGATGTCATCGTAAGGTGATTTGATGGCCACAGGACAATAAATTATGACTGAACAAAAGCCAGTAGACTTACACCCTAAGTAAATACATCTATGACATTACATCACTTGACCAAAGCATATTAATGGAATCCGTATGTGTGCTAAAATGGCCAAGTGCATGGGTCTATACAAAACGCTCGAATCACTTAAGACTTTTATGGTACGGTTTATGCTCAATTTTTAATAATAATAATAATAATAATAATAATAATAATAATTGCTTTTGCTTGGTCAAATCTATCAACTAGGACAAAATAATAGACTTTTCAAACCAAAACTAAAAGTAAATTATATATCTATTCCAATATTTGTGTGTAACGCTAGTAATCTTTAGCGGGGAGCCAGTTGTTATAGTATCCTGTACCTAGCAGTTCGGTTAGTTATATTTGAGCTGTTGTTAAAGAGGCCTGTGAAATTGCTGGGTTCTTAGCTTATACTAATTGAAAGCAGAACATTATCCCTAATTTTAATAAAAAGAATTGGTTGTATATCTGTCATATCTTCATACATTCATTTCAGTCTATGACGTACAATAAAAAGTCAAGCTCCAGTGGAATCCATGTCATTTGGAGTGTAAACGTACGGAATCACATGCACGATACTTGTGCCAAATGGTCCGTCACATTTAACGGGGCTCAGTGCTCCAATCCTGGATGTATTGAACATGTCATGTATACGCGTGACTTTGACACCGGAACTTACGTGAATTGGCATCTCCCGGGCATTGGTAAGAGCATACGGTGTTGATTTTTAAATTAAAATATATCATATTAAAAATGATGCCGTGTCAGTAACTACCAGTACTGAATATCGACTATTGCATTGCTCAGATTGTAATTTCTATGGTAAAACACATGAATGAAGTTGAAGTTGCTTATTACTTCCAGTCGATGGCATATGTATTGGCATCGGGCGCGGTGACGTCATCATAGCTTTGGTGACCGGTGCGTGTCCCTCACACCCTGGATACGATGCTTTTACTGGTTGGGAATCTGGGACTTTCTTAATGGTGGAAGAGGTCTTTCTTGGAGCCTAACAGAAGACCATGGTCCAAGTCGCGGTAGTTTCAGACAGCGGGCTGCCAAAGACACTTTGTAGAATGATGGCGTCAAAAGGGCTTCTTTCGTTCTGTTGACAACTGACACCTTTTTATGCATGTCACGAGGACTTTGGGACATTAACCTTTATGTCTATATATAGAGTCTAGTTTGTAGTGTTGTTCAAAAACTATTTGATCCAGGCTAGATGGGTCACTTTGGGGGTGCGCCTGGACAACATTTTTAACAAACATGATAGTTTCCTTGAAGTCTCAAAAAGCAATGCAGCCCCTCCAAACTCCTGTTTTTTTTTTTAATTCATATTACTGTCGTTGCCATTGGTAATTATTTACGACCTTAATGTTTCGTCGACACTTAATTTGGTTGGTGTAAGTCACATTGACAAGTTCCCTTTTTATAATAACAACGTTCAGACAGAGCGTTTGCGGAAAAGCATTATTTGCAGAAATGAGGACATACAGTTACATTATATTTGAAGTTTTCTCGTTGTTCATTGATTTTCAAATTGAGAATGTTACGGAAATTACGTCAAAGTTCTATATGGTAAAGGGGGTAGTATGTAGTTGCATGATGATTTAGAAAAGGAAAGATTGTAATGCTCCTTTTATCGGGCGTGATGTTGATTCATTTTTTATTCGTATCGATTAGTTAATGCATTTGCGTTGGGGAGGAAATCGAAATAAATGTTTTCACGGAAATTGACATGATGTTACTTTTAAATGAAAACAAAAAAATAACGTAAATCATATAAATCGAAATATAGATTTTAAACAGCCAGAGAGACGCTGTGTGGCTTACTGGTCTTTTATTATCACCATTACTGGACGGAAACGACGTAAATGAAGTTTATTTGATGAATAGATTTGATAAATAAACTATTGTTGCTACTTTGGGCTACACAAAGCACACATCTTCATTATTCCCAGGCCTAATGGTGGCGGGGTCATCTGAACTGCCATCGTAAATAAAATCAAACAAATCGAAAAATAATTTGATGTTTTAAATTTTTGGGAAGGAGAGGTTTCTATTCGCTGCAATTCCAGGCTTAGTGATAGAGTTTTTCGTCTTTGTTGTTACCATACGTAACATTCATCGTACTGAAGACCTATAAAGGAAAAACATGAATATTTTACTTGCTTTTGGAATTGCCATCGTTGCATTGCCGCTCTCAGCGGCCGAAGTTATCAACACGTGCCAAGCTCTGCCGTCTCCGACACACATGGACGTGAAGCAAGTGTCTTCAGACTACGATGTCACTACCGTCCTTGCCACGACAGAAGTACGCAGCAACATAGAGTGTATCATTCAGTGTAAAATTTCACCAGATTGTGTCTCTGTATTCTACAACAGCCAATCCAAGATTTGCTCCATGCTTGATGAAATACAATATTCGCCAGCACTTGGGAATACGTTGTCTGTCGGACTGCTAACCAATGTTGTTCCGAAAGCTGTAAGTATATTTGTATCTGTCTAGTTTTATTTATATATGTTTACATGTTTGTGTATATATTCTGATTCTTATTTACCGCATTATATTGTGCCAGTGTGGTTTACACAGTGTTCCTGGACGACATTCTCTAGACGTCGGTCAGCTTATCTGGGGACGCTCATAGTCTCCCACTGGAAATTACAGCCTAGCCTCTGTATGAGTCTGCTGAAAGCTTAAAACTACCAAAAGTAACCTCCACTGGAGTTTACCCTGCTTCAGCCCCTACATTTGTATGTGCTACATTGTATTTGCCAATGGCAAGCGAGGATGCAACAGGTTAACGTTGTCCCGGGCCACACCAGAGGAGGCCACCCTAACCCTTAGGTCATCAGAAAGAGAGAGAGAGAGAGAGAGAGAGACGGCATTTGAGTAGGCTATGAAGGTACATCCACATGTGCATTGTGCTATTTGCAGAATTTGTCGAAAAAGGACGATAATTTAAATGTATGTTTCCCTGTTAGGGTATTCATTAGCATTTGATTTAATTATTTCCTTACAGACTGATCTTGATCTAGAGAGTAATCTGACAGTTTGTAATGGCTCCCCGTGCCTCGTACCTGGCCGATGTAGAGAAGACTGTGATCTTAATGAACCTTTTTGTCTGGGTAAGTGTTCGTTTATTCTTTCGTTTGTCATAGTTGGACAGTTATATTGAAACGACAAGTTTCCACCAAGATGTGCTCCTTCCCCTCAATGTTTTAACAACTTACAGGAACATAAATTATATGTAATTTTAATGGTATGATATGCGTTTTTCGAGTCACTGCGTGATAATAAATTATCGTTTTATTTTTTAAACTGACAAATTAAACTCCATGTTATGTACAACTGCATTAAAAATACATAACATCAAAATATGTCCACCCTGTTACCAGGGGGAGGGGGGGGGGTGTATATCACATCTGTAAAATTGATTTTAGTTTCAAGAATTATCTGGAAAATAAAATAATTGATTCAGAAATTGTAAAGTGAGATCAACGCAAACAACTTTGCTTTGTTGAATATTATTTGTTCATATTTTGCCCCTGTGTAACACCAATGTTTATCATTGAATGAAAATTCAATGACAGTATTTAAAAATCAATTTAGATCTCAAATATGCAAACAACGTATCATATTTGACACTCGCGTTCAAATTGCGTTAATGAAATGACACACTTGCATTTCCAATATCATGTAGTATTGGCTCTAGTACCTCAACAATCATTTCACTATGATCCAACTACGCAGAAAATATGCCCTGGAATACAAATGATGAAACGTTAATTTGATGCCAAAGAAGTCAGGTGGCGTTATAACGCATCGACTTTATTAATGGATGTCTTGCGATCGCCACTGCAGCATCAAAGACCTACGGCTAAGCCTGAGTCGCTCCCAGAGCACATTGGGGGCCGTGGGAGCATCTTCATGTGGTGCAGAATTCACGTTGGTGCCAAATCTGAACCAAACTAGACAAGTTCCGATCGATTGCTATAATATTATTCCAGTTCAAACTCTAAGAAACCTGTCAGAAGGAATACCTTGACGCTTTAGCAGCCAGATGAGGCCAGACGTACCACTGGCTGTTGCTGTGACTAGACACCGATATGAGTGTTCTGTGTGGAACGTTTAAATCTTTCACAGATGATAATTTGGAAAATATGGAGATCGAAATAACGCTTTTAATGGTTGTTGTTTGACTAAGATTCAGCCATGTATTTTTTTTTTGCTTAATTCGGTGAATTTAATTTAAAAACTGAAGTCATAAAGTATAAGTATTAAAAGTGATTAAAACAAGATTCAAATCCTCGTAATTTTAAGTCAGAAAAGTAGAAAAATAAAATAAAAATGATTTGAAAAAATCTTCCATGTTAGATTACAAGTCAGTATATGAATTAGGCTAGTGGTTTTCTTATTCTTACACTTTTTTCGAATACAGCTCAATGAAGGCATTCACATTTATCTGAATATTAATCCACTTATTTTAGGAGACTCAACGGACTGCGATGAGACACCGATGTTCAATATCCATCAGTGGTCAAGTATCTCCCAGTACGGTCAAGACTCTGGTGTTATCATTGTAAGCTCACGTCTCTATAACGCATCTCTATATGACATATATTTACTTTTAAAATCGGTTTTAAGATACTTATTGATGGTATGTCACCGCAATAATTTCCCCTTCATAAACGTATATTTACAGGTAATGTTGTAAATGCATGTAAACAGCAACATATGTGTACTTCCCTAGCAAAAGATGTCTCACCCCTAATACAATTTGCGTAAAATGACAGAGAAAATCATGTCAGAAACCAATATTTTTATTCAGCTTTTAAAAGGATTTTTTTCACAAAATGTTACTGCTTCTACAAACAATGAATCAGTTAACTATAGTAAAAAATCTAATATGCATTTTAGTATTTTGTGCAGTGTCAAATATGCATTTTTAGATTTTTGTGCAGTATCCTCTCGATTGTAGAATGCACCTTAGGCGTCTGTGGGGTAGCCCTGCAAACAAAATGAATGATCTCATACTATCTTAGCACTCTATGTGGAACGCCATCACTCCACAAACTTAACAAAACGTTTTGGCTCCTCGGGTGCATTGCACATCAGTGCAGTAGGGGCGACACTTTATTTTTTTCACGAGTTTGTCTCCGAGCGGAATTAAGTGATTGCTTTTTATGGTGCCTCAGAGTACTTCCTACACAAAGACGAAAGATGCCAGCGGTTTATATCTGCTCTGGAGTGGAACGCTGAGAACAGCTTATAACTGTGCAGGGTGCTGTGCAGCTTGGACTTTCACAATAGATGGCGCTGAGTGTTCAAACCCCTACCCCATTGACTATGCAGAGTACCACGCCAACAGAAGAAATCGTCTTCATCATGTGGAGTGTGAGTTTCTTTTGTTTAGTTTATATCTAATCTACGTATGCTAATATGGGATCACAGTTATTATCGTTACCTCCGCCAAGGATGTCATGTGTTTGGTGGTAGCGTTTTTCTGTTGGCAACATTATGCAAAAAATTGTGGACAGCTGTAAATGAAATTTTCAGGTTATTTCACAAAGGTCCGAAATGAGGCAATCTATATTTAGTCGAGGCTGATGCAACCTGCAATGTGTATAATACGGGGGGTGGGGGGGGTGGGGTGGGGGGTGGGGGTACATCTAAATAATCTTTATTTACGCCCGCAGCAATATATTACAATTAGCATAATCAATATCAACACGAGTCAACAGATACATACCTATAGATATGTTACGTGGCTGTTGCGATGAATATACGCTTTATTCGGCTTAAGGGGTGTTTTTTCGAGTAACATTTTCTAGGTATATATGTCAAGTAATATACTACCACCCCAGAGCATTATATGCTTTGAATTTCGGTCGTAGATGCTCGCTGTTATCTGGCATATATCGCTCGAATGAAAAAATAATATTTCTAACATAATTTTACTCTGCATTTATGATTTGATTTATCATTAGTTGTTCATTAATAAGGGGAAGAACAGGCTTACCTTGAGTGCTATTTCTAGTTTAATGGTAAAAAATTAAAATTTGATAAAATATCAACCGTGTATATAGCCTATAATCATATTTCTTATCAGTTTTTGGGATCTGCTACGGGATAGGCATGGGGACTAGAACTATTGCCTTAGAATACAAAGATTGTGATGGAACCGTTCACGACAACTATGCAGGTTGGCACGCCAGGTCACGAATTATCATGGCAGAAGTGGAGGAAACCACCGGATCGGGTATATGTACAATTTGTCTCTTTGTGCCGGCAATTTTCTTTTCTACTTCTTTTTGAATTTATAGGTTGAGTCAATCAACTGTGCTAAACCTGCCAAATTGTCCCTTTGTAGGATACTTGTCTTACGTGACATTTTTAATGTAATGTATTCACTCCATTTGGCATTAAACGCTTGGAATGCCTTTGATATATATTGTTAATTTAGTAGATAGATGTTTGCTTGGATACAAAAAGTGCAACGTAATTGTCGTTTGGATCTTTAAACATTATATTAATTGTGCATCTGCGGGTCTATCTTCCTTTGTTTTGAAGGGAAACTGTATTGATGGTGGTACATTGAATTTTTCAGCCATATGTGAGTCTCAAACGGCCTTTAACATTCAACAGTTTGCTGCAGTTTCTCACACAGAAACAACGGATGAAAACATACATTCGGTAGGTCTTAGGTCACAACTATAACTGGCATCTGTGGCGACGTCTTGTTTGTTTCTAGGAAAATTGAGAATTATTTGTGCCAATTGTAGATTTAATTGAGATCATGCATATTAGATTCGCAACAATTTATTTCGTAGTGAGAAAAGGCATCCTGTTGTTGAGGGGAGACTTTTGGAAGTGTTCCTCTGGCGTTTACAGATTTTTACCTTATCTTATAGACAGTAACATTCAAGTGGTATTTTTTATAGAGCTGGACATGCACGGTACATAGAAGATGTAAATCCTTTTTTATTTATTTATTATTTTTTTTGCAAACCAAGCACACTTTCCTGTATTCATTGGTTGCCAATATTGGTAACAGCTGTAAAATGAATTTAATACGGAAGATGAATGCGAAACACCGTAATCAGTTTAGGGATATATGCCAGCCCTTTATTAATTTTTTATGTGTTTATCTTGTGGTAAGTGGATGATACTGAGTCTCATATAACAGTGGTATATTTATGTCTTACGATGTTGTGGCAGACGTCGCATTATGTAAAACGGGCAGCTGACACCGCCTTGCGAGTTCGCTGGAGTGGTAATTTGTACGGGGAAGGCAACTACAAATGTGGTCGATGGTATTTCAAATTTAACGGCGTGGAATGCTCCAATCCCGGGCCACTAGAATGGGTCATGTACGTCAATGGAGGCCACGTACCTCAGGTCAAGCGGGGCGTTGCATGTAAGTTCAAATACTGGTATGCGCCAAGTAAACATGTCAAATGTATTTATATTATACAGTAACTCTGTTCATTGTATCGTATTATCTCATGTCTGTTAAATAGGTGGCACTTCTGATGGTTCATTTTAAGGTTTTAAGTGCTATTACGTACCATTGTGCTCTAAATGTGGGCGTTAGATTATTTTGTACCAATTTGTTGGCTGTTTGAAAGAAAACAACGAAAATGTCACTTCGCAAACCACATAATTACATGTGTAGGAAGGCAAGTTAATTGTTGTTACCAGGGTATTGTTATTGCTTTTTAAAATTGTAAAACACATGAATAAGCAAAGCAACCTGTAACTAAGGTAACACATGTTGATGTGTGGATCATTTCAGTTAATGGGATATGTGAAGGCATTGGTTCTGGAGCCATTGTGATAACGCTGCATGTTGGAAACTGTACAAGCTCTGGTCACCCTCCCTTCGATGCACAGACAGGTAACTCTTTAGAGATTGGTTTCATCAAATTGATAGCTACTTTTGACATAGCATGTTTACAGTCACTTTTACAGCCTATTGATAGCAAATGTCCTCGTATGCCCCGATTACGCGTTATATCAGTAAATATACTCTGAGAATACCTTATGATAACATACTTCTTGGTACAGTAGTTCATTTTATGTTTTTCATTGTGTATAAAATATTATATTTACATCTTAGGCTGTTGAGGAGAATTTTGCGTGGAACATTCAGTATAATAATAAAGAAGAGGAATGGAACACTGCATTATATACTTATGTGGGCACATGAAAAATGTCCACGTGTTCAGGAGGCCCATATAACATGTTAATTACAGAGAACCAAACCAAACATAGAGACATGCTGGTGCGCGAATAGAAACAATTTTATTTAATATTATGGGGTTTTTTTTTCGTAGGTTGGAAAACCACAACTTACCTTATAGTGGAAGAGACTAGACTTGGGCAAGATATCAGTGCAGGTTGGAACTCTGAAAGGGAAAATTGTGCAATCATGAATACATCCCCCGCCTGCTTTTTGGCACTTAATGCAATTATCCAGTCAGTCAGTTAATATATTCAAATACTTTTTTTAAATATGGTTTCAATTAAACAGCTGGATCAATGACTCTTCGATCGGTCTTATTTTGCTGGTTAAAAACACATAAAAAGCATGGCGTTTAAAAGTCAGAGGAGAAAAGAAGAATGTTCGAGAGGTTACAGTGACTTGAGTGTTTTTTTTAGAATAAAGTTGTGTTAGCCTACATGTTTGTGTTCCAGTTCTAGCTGCCGATGGAACTACCATCCGCCTGCCGTTCTACAACCGCGTGCAAGGCTACTGGTATAATTTATACGACAATGCTGACACAGGAGTTATCCAGGTACGTACCAGATCTATTCACACTTGTTGCTTTAATATTCCTTATTTCACTGAATCAAAACACAAATAAAGAGATATGTTTTTGTTTCGCGAAAAACAAAAACAAAAAAAAAACACCGCCTTTTCGTAAAAAATCATTAGACAATATATATGTTAAAATCGTTCTGCGATGTCATCATAAAATGCTATGATAGCCACCGGAAATAATTTGTATCTTCCCTGTTAAACTTGGATACAAAAATGTAGCCTCACACGCCTGTGACACATCATGTTGTGACCCAAGCACATCAAATCTTTACGCATTTTAAAATGGCCAATGTCCATGTAGTACCCTGTACCCAGCACTGCAGCTATTAACTAAGTATACAAAATAGATTTCTATTCAAACAAATGCTAAAAGTCAGTAATTTTACCACTCCATTATTCGTTTGTCACACAAGTCATCTTCAACCATGGAGCGATGTTTTAGTTGCTTTAGTACCTTGTACCTAGCATTGCAGTTAGTTACATGTAGATATGAGTCGTTGTTTGGGGACCGTTGTTATTGTAACTTTGGGAGAAATTGCAGGATTCATAGCTTATACTTACTGAAAGCAGAGCATTATCCTTGATTTTAAAGCAATNGAAGCATGTGCTGCCTCTACTTCAGACCTGATAAAAGAATGGTTCAGAATGTTTTAATACCTGTCTTTGAAACTTTGTGACCAGCTGGCCTGTAATATTATTATCTGGGCTATGCAATGGAAACGTGTATGGATATGCAGGACTGTCTATAAAACAAACACCTCAAATAATTTTATTTGACAAATATATATTCTAAAGTATTATTAACTTTTTCTCATGGAATTATCCTTGTAGAGAGAACCATTACATATTATTTGCATTCAATTATCTTTCTTCAAAATAAAGTCTATATTTTGTAAGCCAAAATGTGACAATCACTTACTTCAACACTTCTGCTGTTTTTGTTCTTACTGGATAGACAACTTTCTGGGGAGAATTTTGATTGCGTTGGCTTGAGCGGCTCTGACACCCACTATCTTCAGATGTTTGTGGAGTCACAGTTAAACGTCCTTTACTATCGTGTGATATTGGTGGGAGAGAAGTACTGGTTGAACTTTGTTCATCAGACAAATCATTGTTTGATTTCTTTTTACTAGATCCCAGATTGTGGAAAAAATTAGCTATTGATTGAAATGCGCCTCCTGACTTTTCTTTTTCTTTTTCCTGAAAAAAATGCAAAATAATAATAATAATAATAATAACTTTCTGTTGGGCATAATATAATAAAATTATACGAATATTAACAAATTCACATATCTCTTACAGTAAATAAAAAAATACCCCCTACCTACTCCTCCTCCCCCCTTTTTTTTCCTGTCACTCTTTTTTTTAAGGGCTTTGTCAATTCTGTTTATCTAAACTGCTTTTCAGCCTTAATTTGTATTATGTAGATCAGCTAAAAGATCACAATAGTGAGGATTAATGTTTAATCCAACTTCCCCATTTCTTCAAACTGACTTCCAATGCCCTCATTTATTTACGCGCCATTGCTGATAAATAATTCACAGTGTCTTTGGTTTGCAACCACAGGCGATGTTTAATAATGTTACTTCAAATACGAGGTCAATCAATATCGTCATGCAGAAAGAACAACGTAAGAAAACTATGAATGCAATTTTGGATCAATAATGTTATGGATTTATTTTTACATCAGATACACCACACACATCATATCACTTATGTGTTCAATAGTAAACAAACACTTAAAAACAGTCCTTTTGTGTACAATTGTTTTGGTCCATAGTTATAGTCCTCCTTGGGAACAATCAATACTGTAAATGGACTGATTTGAAATCCAACAGACATATATCAGCTATATTTCTTATATTTGCAACTGTATTTCTTAAGTGATAATTTCTAAAAATTAGAACATTCCTATTGAACGGTATCAACAAAATTAAAAAACAAGCTTCTCAATAGTTGTATTTTATGCAATAAAAGCACCACAAATGCTATACACAAATATAATTTTTTTATTATAAAAGTATGTATCTAAGAGTTTGATCATTTTTGCCCATTGAAGAGACCAAGTAATTACTGTAGTAGAAAAAGAAGCACATCTTGTGACATATGCTAAAATAATCTCCAGATCATATGTCTCAGTTTAATAATAATAATATTTAATAAATAAATATTTATATATTCAAAGCATCATAAAATATCTTAATGTGGTCCCATATGTTTCACACACACACACACACACACACACACACACACACACACACACACACACACACATACACACACACACACACACTGAGTATATCAATAAAACTTACGAGTTTAAGTTTAGTAGATATGTCTCAGGTTTATTTATTTATTTGTATGTATATAAAAATATATGTATCTGCACATCCACTGGGAAATAATAATGGGTTATCATTTTTGAAAATCTATCAAAATATTCCTGTGTTGGATTACATGTGAAAAGGGATGGATTTGTCTTAGTATATCATACAATTTTGTTTCCACATATTGCTGGGTATTTTAAACTCTTTTATTCTTAGGCAAAAATTACACTCAAACAGTGCTTAAAGCAATAATAACTCTTCCTTTGAGATTCAAAAATCCGCATGAAATACATTGTAAACAACGCATGGAAATATATTCTATTGTATTTTACCACTAAAACGGCCGTTATTGTAGGAAAACTAAAATCTGTGCTTGTCAATAGGGCTTTCAATCCCTTTTTTTCCGGTGGACAAGTGCATTCGTTGCTAATGACGTAATGGTGTCACGCGGATTCTCGCGTTCATTCGAGACCAAAATAACATGGCGGTAAACCCTCAGACGTAAGCGAGTTTTTGTACAGTGCGTCGGATAACGAAAAGCCCAGAACGGCACACATTGTGGATATTAATGTATTTTTAACAAAAAGACGAATATATCTCATGAATCTTATATAGTGTTGTTGTTGTCTGCTTTTCCCGCGGTTTTAAGTAGGTCAACAGTGACTATGCGATGTCAGAGAGAGCTCCGTCAGTTAAAATCTCTTAAGAGATTTTAACAAAAAACGGTACGTTTAGGAAAAAAACCCTGGATTAACTTTGAATGCAGGAATGGGGTCGAATGCAGGAATGGGTAAGTACGGGAAAATTGCCGTTTACTCCAGGAAAATCCAATTTTTGGCCAAAATGAAGAGTTATTATGACTTTAATTGAAAGAGTTTGGTTGTATTTCTCACATTTCCTTATAATCTTTCCAGTCTTTGACGTACAACAAAAAGTCAAACTCCAGTGGAATCCATGTCATTTGGAGTGTTAACTTGCGGAATCACTTAGACGACACCTGTGCCAAATGGTCCGTCACATTTAACGGTGCTCAGTGCTCCAATCCTGGGAGTATTGAAAATATCATATATACACATGACTTTGACACCGGAACATACGTGAATTGGCATCTCCCGGGCATTGGTAAGAGCATGCAATGTTGATCAATTTAAAAAAACGATACCGTGTCAGTAATTACCATTACTTAATATCGACTATAGTCTTGCTCATATTGTATTTTTTATGGCAAAACACATCGATGAATGATGTTGCTTGTTACTTCCAGTCGATGGCATATGCCTTGGAGTCGGGCGCGGTGACGTCATCATTGCTTTGGTGGTCGGCGAGTGTCCCTCACATGCTGGATACGATGCTTTTACTGGCTGGCGATCTGGGACCTTTCTGATGGTGGAAGAGGTATTTCTTGGAGCCTAACAGAAGATCATGGTCCAAAGAGCAGCAGTTTAATTCAGGCAGCGAGCTGCCAAAGGCACTTAATACTATGCCATGCCAATGCGCTTCTTTTGTCTTGTTAAACATCTTTTTTACTATGCACAGTTATATAAATACTTCAGTGGCACCTGCTATAGTAAACACGGTCACACTGCAGCTCCCTCACCCAATATGTTATTTTTTATGCAAGATTCTCTCACGCCTAGCTTTATTAAGAAATTCTAGTGAGAAATGCGGACTTGAAACTGTCTTAAACAATATCGAAAAGTAACACTGAGAGAAGTTTCATAATAGACGACCGATGATTCTATGTCAGAATTTCGGGAATTTTTATCTAGCCAAAATGATTCAAGCTCGAGGTACCTGTAGAAGTAAAATGTTTGTAGGAAGACCGTGACTGTCTTAACTATGAAATAATTTTTGTCATATGATCCATACGATTACTGGAATGCATTTGTCAAATAATATATTTAAACAATCCTCAGCAAGAGTCCCACAGAGTTGGATCGATCCACTTAGAACAGTGGGAATGAGCCCATTAGATTGGGTCAGTTATCTAAATACAGACATTTAACTGTTGTGTTCTGATGTACTTCGTTTCTTTGATCCCACGGTCACTAAAAGTATACCATTCTGCACTTAAGAAGCACCGTGTACCTATTGACGATTACAACAGGCATATTATGCATGGAACCTCAAGTCATATTTTTTGTTCCCCCTAGTTTCGTTCCAGCTGTAGGTAACTCTTGCTTTTCTAGTTACCCCTGTAACATTCAGTCGATAAAGGGCCGGTGTGACGTCCCTCCCCCTTGATAGCGAGTCCGCCCGCTTCCCATGCGTTTGTACAGGAAAGCCTCGCCCCAGATTTTCACCCACTTACGTCAGGCTAACCCTTACCTATATAATTGAATGGAAGGTGGACTCTCTATTACAGGGACCCTGACTTTCGTCACACCGACTGTCAGTCAAGAGATGTGAGGATAAGCGGAGTTTTAATTGTTTTTGTAGACAACAGGAACCTAGAACAATTAATTTCTTAGAGTTCGGGGCAATATAATCGGTACAAACAAACTGTTTGTCAGTAGATTTATACAGAAGAGTTGACTTAGCAACATTAATTGCTATAAAATTATATCAATAAAATACATCGAACTTGATGAAGTGTATGTGTGGTTTATTTTCAAATATTAGAGCCACAGATAGGGCACATGGTACAGATTTATAGCTGCTAGATATTTCATCGCCCACCTTGCAAACTTGCTATAAAATTATATCAATAAAATACATCGAACTTGATGAAGTGTATGTGTGGTTTATTTTCAAATATTAGAGCCACAGATAGGGCACATGGTACAGATTTATAGCTGCTAGATATTTCATCGCCCACCTTGCCAACTTTTGGCAGCTGGACAAAATGGTGGTCGTATGTAGGCTCATTTCTGTCCGTTAGAGGGCAGGTTAGAATTTACCATGTGACACAAAATCAAACAGTATAGTTAAGGTCAATCAAATGACGAATATTAAAGTATCACTGATACTGTGCAACCATTTTGACATACAGCAGTGCACTACGGATGCCACGTGATGGGGTAAAGGTGTTGTCCGCATTAATGGACTTCATCATTCATGTCATCAAACATTTACTATATAACACACTGTTTCCACTTAATACAGATAAAACCGCTTTATACAGATAAAAGAGCGATAACCATAAAGTGTCCCAAAATGACACTGCATGTCCTGAGAAGCAGAATTCGGTTTGTCGTTCAACTACAGTGCAGTATTCCCCTGTGAAGGTAATTGATAGTGGGTCATTCCGCGGCCAGTATCTTAGTCCTTGCGTACTTAATGATGGAAACTGAGCTGACCATTATCCCCATGGTCTCCCGCAGAAATACACACACTCAGACAAGATAATACGGTCCTGCCAGATGAAATAATCTATATATGGATAGCAATTAGTCATTTACTCGATTTACCAATATTTTAACGCAGGCGACATTCTAATGATCAGGACGCTATATCGCCTTTGATGTGGTATTATAATCTTAATAAAATTGTGTTTTTATATAACTTACCAATGGAAGGTTGAGCTACATGTACATCTGCTCCAAAGAGCAGAGCCATATTTGTGATTGGAATACTAAGTTTTACTGGTAGCTCACATTTTTGCCTTTTTTAAAATAAATAATAAAAAAACATGTACAGGTATGTGCACTTGATAGTTTCAAAGCTGTAATACCCCAGAATAACATGTATTGTGGTAGGCAGAGAGTCCCAAATACATGTAACAGCCTCCTTTCCAACACGTTACAGAAGTTGGGGAGAAAGGGGTCTCATTTTAAGGTAGTCGAACATGCATTTGTCTAAAACCTTACCTCACGGACCGTAGGGAATGTGGGCGCATATCACAGAATGATATAAATAAATAGATAAATAAAAAGTAAATGATAGAAATATTCGGAATTATTCTATTATTTGTAAATATCTTGCATTTAGTTACCGGCCAAACCGTTGAGAAGATGCAGGGTGCAGGGTGCTGGAGGCTGCGGTAGTATAATATAATGTTGACATACACCTGCAGTTGACCTACTCTGATACTGTTGCTGCAAACATCCTTCACGTGATAACCTGGTGGTCAGTTCCGTCAAGGACACAACGGGGACAGTCACATGTCGAACTGTGAGGTGGCATGCATGGAAGTCATTTGGTTCACATACAGATACACCAGTACTGTTCAGATAATAAACCTGTTTCTTGGCCATTAACGTCGACCATGCCGGTCCGTTTGTTTTTAATATTCAGCTGGATACTTCATGCTGACCAGCAAGATCAGTAATAAATAGTTATCTTTTTGTAATTGTTTAAAGTGCGCATTCCTATTTCAAAATCATGAGTGATTTTTTTGCATAGGTCGTTGAAGCCAAAATGTGCTAGATTATTACAAACAAAAACCACAAATAATAATTATAATAATAATAATATTAAGCCTAGGTTTTTATCATTAAAATAGATGCAAAAGGTACAGGTGAAAAATCAGTGGTTATAGTGATACTGATTGTCTTCGCTTTAAAAACCATCAAGTGCACGTGGTTTATGCAAACACATGGCTTATCAACTCCCTTTATATGTGTACTCTCCAAGGTTCTCCGCATAAAGGTATATGACATACAGTAAGCGATCATCAGCAAGAAATATACCGGTAAACACGTGGTTTTAGACCCGTATGATGGGTCGTTTTTATTCGTTAGCTACCGTATGGATATTTGTTGCCCATCTCTGTTTCGCTTCGGTGCAAAGACGAAGTACTGGTGGCTGCAACGATGGGTATTCGGCCGTCGGTGGTATGGGGATGTGCTTGCGTTTCTATAGACAAACAAGAACATGGTTCGAGGCGAGGAAACTATGCCAAAGCGAGGGTGGCAGTCTGGCTGTTATTGATAATATAAGAAAACGAGATGCTGTCTTGGGCTTTTTGAAGAAAAACGGTACGTGTGTTTTTAAAGGTTCGATCGAAAGTTTTCTTCTTTGGTGAATTTATATTGCAGATTTTGAGCATTTTTGTGGTGCAAAGGAGAGAAAAAGAAAACAAAAAGAATACATTTAAGTAGCAAGCCTACTTGCAGCGAGATGACTACAGCAGATGTTGATTTCCTTTGTTTACTGTAGCGCATACTCTTCAGCATTTTTTGTTTACTGGAGAGTGAGCTCTGCGAAATATATTTGAGAACATTTTGCAAAATTCTCTAATCATACCAGTATCTAATTCCAAAAAATATGATGAAATTAAAAATAAATCTGGTTATGCCTCAAACTATTTTAATAGTATTAAAATACAGCACACACACTCTCACAATGCTTGTAATCAGCATCATTTGGTGTTCTGAAATTGGCAATACTTGCCGAATACAACCATGTTAATTAAAATTGTCTTTTAAATGTGAAACCTGCGAATACTGCAACGACTCGTCCCCTAACTGGTTTGCTTGTACAATTGATATTTTTATTATTTCACTGGTATACTGAAACCTTTACCCGTCTTGTACCAGTGTTGTAATAATTTTTTTTTATCAGGATTCGGCAATTTCTGGGTAGATGCATTCGAACTCCGCCCTGAGACGGGAAGTTGGTATTGGAACAGCACGGGTGGAACAGTGGACCGAAATCTTTGGCTTCCTGGCGAACCAAATGACCATAGAGGACCAGAAGGATGCATGCAATTCATACAAAAGGGTGAAGGAGGACTCAATGACGCGAGTTGTACCGAGAAAAATCCTTTTATTTGTGAAATAAAAATGGGTATGTACGGTTATAAGAAGATGATTATTCAGATGATTTTGTGTTATGTTGCCAAACTGGTCTTACTTAATATGTGGGCCTAATATATTCCACAGCCATGTGAAAATGAATGCTTCCAACTCCTTGCTTAGGTTAATTGTTAGGGATACAGTCCTTAAGTCATTTTCTACACTGGTAAACTGTCCTCCACTGCTGTTTTACATTTGGGTAGTGGCACTACATTGCCACAATTCCAAATTGTTGGTAACTTTCTTTGACAGCATTGTTCCAGACTGCACATATCAGAGCACCGAAAATTTCAGTAAAGTCTTAAAGTATCGAATTTGGTATGTTATCAGAGCCTGAAAACTTACTTACGTTAAAAGAAGATCTTTCCTCCTGTTTAACTGTGAGTTATTACTGTGAAAGAATGCCAACAGCAAGAAAGTCTATCTCATCTGAGGGGTCTAGCTGAGAAGTAATGGACTGGAAGAAGTTTCTGATATTTTGTACGCGTGCTTCCATATCGTCACATGGAGGTGGTTGGCCATGGTGGCCAAAGAGCCACAGTTTTGAAATTTCCACATGATATAATTGACACCTTTCCACCACCTTTCCCTGGGTCTCATGATTTTGCCTCTACAACTTTAGTAGTAGGCTGTTTGTAAACGTTTTTGTTCTTGATGTACTTTGTTTGTTTGGATATGTTCCAGATAAGATCAAAACATTTGGTGGGAATACCAATGGCAAAGTGTGTCAGTTTCCATTCACGTACCGGGGAAACAGTAAAACTACCTGTATTACAGATAACTTTCATCATCCCTGGTGTGCAACAACAGATAGTTATGACAAGGACGGACAGTGGGGGATTTGTCTAGGTAAAATTAGTTTGGGAAAAAAGGAAATTAAAACGGAACTTTTATTTATAGAAATGTGCATGCAATTGTATTGCAAATCCTTTAATATATTACATGTACACGTGTGTTACATGAAAAGTAGATATTGACTGCGTGTACAGTATGCATATTTAACGCAAAGTATGTCAAGTGAAATACATTTTTATGAAGTAGTAATTCCATTTGGAGAGGGAAACTAATATTTTCATTGAAGTTTAGCAACTTTGTCGATGCAAGTTTTCGGAAGATGAGCCACCTCATATTCAAGCTTATCCTGTTTTTTAGGTTCTGTTGCTAAGACAACTGGTGGGAACAGCGATGGTGCTCCTTGTGTCGTACCTTTTAGATATAAAGGAAGATTATACACAGCTTGCACCAGCGATGGACATGACAAACCCTGGTGTGCTACATCTCCTAACTATGACACAGATCTCAAATGGGGAGTTTGTTTAGGTAATTAAGATTGTAAGAAGTGCCCAATGACCGTTGGTTAAAACTGGTAGTATATATATATATATATATATATATATATATATATATATATATATAGAGAGAGAGAGAGAGAGAGAGAGAGAGAGATATTGCAGTCCATCGATATTGCAGTACATATATACATGTCTAAATGCAATGGCGGATTTTGAGGGCGGGTCAGTTCGGTTTCTGAAAAATGCATCACATCAATATTCTCCTTTTGAAATAAGAATTTGGCAAGCTAAATCATTGTTCTAAACCCTACCAAAGGGCACTATTTGTTCTCCAAAACACCGCATTTTTGGGCCGTTTAGCAGGGCTCGAGTCCCACACACAGCAAGAAAGTCTATCTCATCTGAGGGGGTCTAGCTGAGAAGTAATGGACTGGAAGAAGTTTCTGATATTTTGTACGCGTGCTTCCATATCGTCACATGGAGGTGGTTGGCCATGGTGGCGATGGTCGGTGTCGCATCCGAGGCCTGGCGTTCCGGACCACCCCACCCCCTTCAAATAATCTTGGATTAGCCCTTGTAAACGTTTATGTATGTATATCTAAATATATCACTGTGCTCAGTGGCAAACGTATTGTTCTGTATAATGTACACTTTATTCCAGGTGACAATGATTGCAATAAAGCAAACTATCAACTCGTCGCTGGAATGTGTCTCAATCTCCCTACTATAAACAAGAAATCATGGAGCGATGGGAAAAAGACGTGTGGGAATGACAACTGTGACCTTGGAGCCTTTGATACTATGGAAAAATTTAATTCCCTTAGATTGTATCTGGAGGCACATGGTAAGGTATCAAAATGGGCGTTAAATTGATTTGCTTTAAGGTGAACATTCTGATGCTAATTTCGGGTAGATTTGAAGTTGTTTTTTTTTCAATTGAAATGCACCTTTTTACCTCTGTGGAAATCACTTTGGGTTACAAGCGTCTTGGGAGGGGAGTGTATGTTTTTACTTTGAAAATTTGGAAACGACCACCTGTATTTTGTATTAGTATTGGTACATGTACACCCGTGAACTATTCCTGGTTTAATCATTTTTATTCCAACTCGCTATAGGATGAAGGTAAACCAAGATGAGTGGCGGATCTTAATCGTTTATTAATATAATAAACTTGGTTTACCAACATACTACTTTTTTCAGGGGTGCGCGAAATTACACTTTGGGTAAATGGCCGTCAAGAGGAGCAATATCATTGGACTTGGAGAAGTACAAATAAAACTGTTAACCCATTTATCTGGGAATCTGGTGTAACTTACACCCAGAAATGTATGGCATATCGACAACGTAATAAGGTCACAACCACATATAGATATACACAAACTGGTCGTTCCCGCATAACTTCGACAACGACCAGCAGATGGGTGTACGGGATGATTGACGTCAAATGTAACCAAGAGATACCTTATATTTGCGAATACAAAGGAGGTATGGAAAAACTGTAGTGTTATTTGGATAACCCATAGAGTCAAAACATATTTGATGTCAGATGAGAAGTAAAAGGGCTGGTGACCATGGAATATATGTAGTTACATTTCTGACGAATCCATCTTGTGCTTAAATAACTGACAATTACAAACCCGTTCCCCTACATATGAGATATGCATCGTGTTTATTATTTTTTTTCAGTCGATGGGCAATGGGGAGAATGGGGTAGTTGGTCTAATTGTACTTCGTGCAGTGGAAATAAAACAAGACACAGAGAGTGCAACAAGCCCCCGACACGTTTTGGAGGAAAGGATTGTCCTGGAGAAAATTCTGAAACAGAACCGTGCAAGGAAAAATGTGACGGTAAAGGTACACAGCGACAGTTTTTGTTCATTGAATGTGTTAATTACCTTAATAGTCTGCTTAAGTTTGTCAATTCTACATGGGGTAGATGGTCGCTTCAGAAAGTATCATTTATACGTAAAAGAAAGAATAATATAAAGCTATTGTTATGATCCTTGTCAGTCGTTTTCTACTGTGTTATATTGTAGTATATTGTGTATATTGTAGAGGAATTAACCGTCTTTCAACCAGTAACAGTCATATTATTGTTAATGTCTAAATGTTGGTATTTTCAAAGGCCATACATCATCACATGTTTCATGGGGCACGTGGAGTGACTGGTCAAGCTGCAGTGCTCCCTGCGGCCAAGGAAGCCAGACAAGAACAAGACAATGTGACCACCCATCTGCACAATACGGCGGCAATGGCTGCCCTGGTTCTAGTACTACGACAAAGTCGTGCAATAACGGGCCTTGTCCAGGTATTGAATTAACAGATTCACATTAGGAAAATGGTACAGCGCCCAGCATTTATTGGTTGGTTTGGAAAATAAGATTAAACCTTGGGTTGTTAAAATATTATTAGAAAAAACAGACAAGGGGATACTACTTGCCGACAGGTCATGGCCACTTGAAATTTTAGAGGACCTGTAAGATTTTTGATATCGCAGATCCTCTGAACTCGCGAGGTTTATGTGAAAATGCAACCGTAATATGAATTACATTAAGCTAAAAACAAATACAATTCCTAGATCTGACCTGTTAATGTTTTTATTCTAGTACATTACAGAATTATGATTTACTTCCAATTTGAGTCATCAGAAACACATATGTAAGCTACATGAAATCCAAAATAATCCAATGTCCATTCAGTTGATGGAGCCTGGAGTGTCTGGACACACTGGTCAACGTGCAGTAAAACCTGTGGTCAAGGCAACAGTGCAAGACACAGGGAGTGCAATAGTCCACCTCCGACCAACGGCGGAAAGAACTGCCCAGGAAACAATATTCAAACCAACATTTGCAACAGTGCATATTGTCCAGGTAAAGAAAGAAATCAACTTAACAAATTATTTCATGGTAAGTGTGCGTATTCCATTATTTGTCTTACGCACGGTTGCCCTCTTATGTTCAAAACGCAAAAAATACATAATGCCTGGACTTAAGTAGAAAGTTATCAAACTAAAAGTTTTTTTGGGGCCCTATGCTGTATTTAGGTGGAAATACGCCAATACATACATATGTAAGCGTAATTTCATGATGTAGGTCTCTGTATTACAAACACGTTATTTTGAAATCTGCACGTGTTAATTGTTTGTCCTAAAAACTGGCCATCATCATTTCAGTTGACGGTGGTTGGGCGGCCTGGGAGTCGTGGTCATCGTGCTCTGTGTCCTGTGGGGGTGGGACCAGAAAAAGACGTAGATCATGTACCAACCCCAAACCTGAACATGGAGGGAAAACTTGTCCTGTTAGCGATGGATCTCAGTCGGAGCAGTGTGGTATGGGAGATTGTCCGAGTAAGTAAAACATAACTTTGATTAACTTTCAGTAAATGACGAAATGTATTTGTAAATGTTATACCGTTTCAGCCGTGTTAACACATGCACCTGTTTTTTTAGTAGCTGTATTAAGTCAAAATGACACAACTGTTATTAAAATATCTTATTGGAGTACAGTGTGTATTATTTGATATATGCCACCCTCTTTACTCTGATTAGTCACACTTTCAGTGTGCCAGGTCCACGCCGTCTCGGGGTCCACAATATCATTATTATCTACCAATACATTAAAAGAAAACGATCAAGTGCGGTACTTCTGTAAACCAGAACACAAGTTTATCAACGGCAGTTTGACAAGAACATGTCTGGCGAACGGGACGCTGACGGGAGAGGAACCAGTTTGTCAGAGTACGTCTGTGTCTACATAATATATCTGATTAAACGACATACGAAAGATTATGATGGATTTACTTTTCGTTTTTGTGTAAGCTTTATCGTGACAGCTTAGCGATATGACATCGGAATACAATTAAGTCGCAATTAATAAGTGCAAGCCATCAAATTTAAGCAAGACTGTTCCGTCTTAACTATGTTTTAAATATTTACAATTCTAGAATGCTGTGGAAAAGCACGCTTCATTCTTAATGGGCATCCTGATAAGGAAGATAGACTCTGTTATGGTGATACAGTCAGTTATATCTGTGATCGGGGATATAAGATTTCTAACAACTCTCCAATAATGTGCTCCACGGAACACACCTGGGCAAATACAAAGTTACCCACATGCGAAGGTATTGTTATTTATTCTTTGCTTTCATCTCTCTCTCTCTCTGACTGTCTCTCTCTCTCAAAGGAATGGACCGATACCTGTAGATCGATAGATACATGCAGACATATTGCAATACACGGCATTTGACTAGTTTAAGACTTACCCCCTGTATCATGTATTACACTTACACAATTATTTCATCATACTCTACTGTTTTGAATGAGCGTTTTGAATTACCGTAATTATACTTTTCTTTAGCGGATGGTAAGTGCAACTCCAGTGACCTTGACTCACCAGAGGGTGGTTATAAGGCATGCTCGGGTGACGACTTGGACAAAGTATGCTACATGCATTGTCCCACTGGACAGGAGTACACGCAGAAGCACAGTGTCTTCCAGTGTAATGCTAACACGGGATGGGCTTGGAAGGTTCCTCTTGGTGATGGTGAGAAGTATCTTTCTGCTGTGGTAGGAAATTGTCAAGGTTAGTATGCAACATGTACATTATACTCTGCATGTATGCGGTTGGTAAGTGCACTGTTAACTGTTATTATGATTATAACTCACACATGTACTTTAAACTTCCATCCATTTAAAACGTAAATTGTTTCAGTGTCTGATGACGCATCTGGACTGGAATTGTTTCTGGGTGGACCCAGTATCTCCCTTCCAAGTTCTAAACCAGACGCTGCCCTGATGCTAGAAATAGAGAAAAGGATGCTCCAAGAACTACTCGCAAAGAAAATATGCACAGACCCATGCAAGGTACCTTTCGCCGTATATATGCAGTTCTTATATACTTGAACGTATTATACATTAGATGTAACTAGCGGGATATATTAACTGCAACAGTATGTGAGTGGTGTTTGTATTTGTTTATGTCGTGATCAACTTTATCCAGTTAAGCAAAAAAAAAAAAAAAGCTTTCAACTGACATCATTTGTATTCTACGTGTATAGCATATCTAAGACACAAAATTCATTCTTATATAGATAAAAGATATCGAGATAGAACGAGTAGCCTTCCACACATACAGAAGGGCGGTGTCCCTAGAGAAACGCTTCCGAGTGAAGATCACCTTGTATGCAGCCCCTGCCAAGGGATCAATCACCACTCAGCAGTCTGCCAGGACTGAGTTGTCCAAGACTCTGAAATTACTGAAGTGAGTAACATATTAAATCAAGTAGGGTAAAGGTTGGCATATATCCTTCTTGCTGCTTTATATTTTCTTCCTTCACTGAAAATGCACCTGTTGACAGATGGACAATATGGCTGACATAGTAGACCAAGATATGGGTATAGTAAACAAGGAAAGTCTCTTAAGAGCTGAAGGGATGAGTTGGAAACGTTTTAAACCGTCATGTTATTGTTGGGCTAAGGCCAAGTCAGCATATAGTGGAAGAAGCATGCTGAGGCATGCGCCCAACAGTGAAACTTTTTTGGCTCTGAATAGTGATGATGAGGCTATGTAATGTGCACTATGGAGCATCAAATCGTCTTCATTTTGTCGTTATTATAAAACAAATCCAAACATTGGTCAATGCTTTTATTATTATTTATGTTTTTATGATTAGGACAAAAGCTGCTGAGCTGAAGCAGACAATATTGGCGAATAAAGTGACACTTCAGATAGATGGCGCCCCCGTCATATTGAAAGGAAACAACATCCAGATCTCCAAGCCGTCACTGGCGTGCCCAGATGGGTCTATTAGGAAAGCCTTCAACTGCTGTATGTAAAATATTCTTCCTAAAAGCACTTTTTTGTATAAGAATAAACTTTACGTTCTCTTGAATTCACCCTTTGAAGCTAGAACCTGAAGTCATGGTACAGGTATAGCTGACTCTCTGCTGTTAAGAATATAATTTATTGGTCTTCACTTAAGCTTGAATTTTGCTGAAGATAAGGATTTACAGTATATTACAAATATTTTGGATAATCTTTAAAGCTATTTCAATCTTTCAGATACTTGTCCTGAAGGCACATACCACGATATTGCTGAACGGCAGTGTATTTCCTGTCCATTTGGTCAGTATCAGGACCAACGTGGTCAGATGTCCTGCAAACTGTGTCCAAGTGGAACCACCACTGACAAAATCGGAGTCGGCAACGTGACTCGCTGTAAAGGTTTGCCTCATTACACAACACACCATCACACAGATGAAGCCCTATGTGACCTCCATATGTGTTACCTGAAATATGGTGCTAGAACCGATATTTAAATGAATGGTTCACCGATCATATATGTAGGTACATCGTATATTATATTCATGCATTGACATTTAACGGGGTCACGTGGAAGGTGCAACTTTTAATTATTTGTAAAGAAGGAAAACGTTTTGCATTTTGCATTGATCTCTTAATGTTTTACTTGACAGAATCCAAACGTTGTGTGGTATTTATTCATCATACATTATGCTGTACATGTACCTATTTTAGAATACGCAGGCTGCGACTGTGGTATTCATCCGTGTTTCTTTCAATGGAACCAAACTTGAATGTGACTGTTTGCCAGGATATGAAAAGAAAAATGGAACATGTAAAGGTATAATAAATCATTAATCAGTTACCTTTTGATAGCCTTTTTGTTCCACATACCGTGTTCCATTCCATTACTTTTTTAATACAAAGTTTAAACTTTAACATTCTTATTCAGCATTCATTTGAAATGCTTACACTACATCATCTTATTTGCAGACACTGACGAATGCCTAACTGACGTTTGCCCGACCAACTCCCGTTGCATCAACAAAGCGGGGTCATACAGATGTGACTGCTTGCCAGGGTTTGAGGGCGGATCATGTATAGGTAAGTGGCACATTATATGGTCAAGCCAAGGGTGTAGGATATCAAATAAATCCCCCATCCCTTAGTTACAAAAAAAAAAAAAAAATATATATATATATATATATATATATAATTAACACGTGTGTGTAATGATTCTACAGTGAGCTGAGTGGTTACTTACATTATAGTTGCGTCACTTTCACTTCTTTTAACTATCCACCGCATGGATATGCTCACAATAATACTGAATGTTACATGTAGTAAAGTTGTTTTTTATTACAGTTACATCTGCCTTTCTTTACATGAATTATTAATGTTTAGTTAAAGGATTTATGTTCTGAACGTTTCTTTACTAATCCATATTGTTTTCAGATATAAATGAATGCAAGTTCCCTAGCACGTGTCCTTACCCAGGAATGCTATGCAATAACACTGTGGGAAGCTTTACTTGTACATGTAAACGTGGACTATACGGGGATCATTGTGGTAGGTGTGACTCTGGTGGTCGTTGTGGTAGGTGTTGCTCTGGTGGTCATTGTGGTAGGTGTGGCTCTGGCGGAGACATTGATTGCGCATCATTTAATGTATGCATTGAGTGTAGACCACGATACATAAATGTAGTGTCGTTCTATGTCCATAATAATGTTCATGTTTTGTTTTGAGCGTAATTGTGTTAACACATGTCTATGTGTTTACTTACTTATCCTAGGTCGTTAAATGATGGAGATAAGTATCATAATTCAAAAATGATATTTTCAGACCAAAAATGTCCTCCGATGTTTTCACAGAAACAGAACACTTGTTTGTTTATATCGAAAAATATGTTGAGTTACGACGGCGGGGCCAGGCTCTGCAGCGGTATCTCCCCGAGGGCACACCTGGTGCATATAAAGGATAAAGGAAAATATAAGACGGTGACCAATACCCTTCAATCCCAGTGGTCCTACTGGATAGGTAGGTTTATAATATTTTTTCTGAATACATATGCCCTTTTGCGTGTTTTAATTTTTAATGTACTGTAGTCAATATTTAGAAACATAATTTTGATTGTTGAATGTAAGCTTTTTGATTCGCTGATTACATATGCCCTTTTGCGTGTTTTAATTTTTAATGTATTGTAGTCAATATTTAGAAACATAATTTTGATTGTTGAATGTAAGGTTTTTGATTCGCTGATTACATATTACGTGTTATTGCTGCAAAAAAGACATGATGAACCTTTTACCTGTATTTGCTCGCTGGGTTCAGCCTCAATCATTCCCATCTGTAAATGTTCACTTCAAGTGTAGTTTTTATCGTATACATCTATATATGTAATTGTTTTTTAGATAAATTTAAAATATGTGATGTTGAGCCTATAATATGTGTCAAATCTTAACAATCATGATCACTATGCAGGTAGTTTGTTATATCAATTCAGAACAAGCCTAATATCAACATTATTACAGAACTTTATGTTCTCCGCTCGTTAGGTATGGATGATAAGGCCAAGGAAGGGGAGTTCGTCTTCACAGATGGTACCAAGCTAGGTAGTTCCTACAGCGAGTGGGGAGCAGGTTCCAATGACCTCACTAAAAACTGTGTCATCATGGACGGGCACGATGCTTTCATGTGGAAAGTTGTTGACTGCAACGCGAAACATCTGGTTGTTTGTGAGGTTGAGATCATGTAATTGGGAGACAGGGGACCAAATCAAGAATTTTTGTCTATCCATCAATCAGCCCCATACATATATGATAACTACCATACAGCCAGTCAAACTTTACTGTACCAAAATTGATAAATGTGATTTAGTCTATCGTTTAGGGTATTTATCTTTATTTAATAAATTGTGAATGATGTTATTTGAAATGTCTTATGCCAAAGACACTTTTTGCAATGATGGCGTCAAAAGTTCTTCTTTCGTCCTGTTTAAAACGGGCACCAGCAATATATGTATATTTTATCAACGGCGCCCGCTATAGTAATCACGGTCACACTGCGCATATAGCTCTACCTAAACGTTAATCTTTTTGAAGGTTTCTCTCACGACTTCATGTACAAACTTCTCAACGATATCAGAAAATAGCAGTGAGTGAATGCCATAGTAGACAATTGTTCAGTCATTAACGTCAAAATTTCCTGACATTTCACTTAGTCAATATAATTAAAGGTAAAACAAGAAATGGCTTTTAAAAATATATTTCATGTCAGTCTCTTGTTTTAACTTATTTCCTGGTGGGGCTCATCTTTATGAAACAACGGCAACCGGTGTGACAGGAGTGTAGGTCCTTGGAATGATTGTCCTGGGTCCCATATGATTAGTATAGGTAAGGGTTGTCGGAGTATTGGCGTAAATATGTGGTTAGGCTTGTCGGAGTATAAGAGACGAATTTTACCTGTACACAGTAATGGATCCGGAGAATGGACTGCGGACTGCCATTCTTGTCACATTTTACCCTCTCATTTCTCATTTCCACATTGAAAGCAGACACCATCGACCCCAGTTAAATTACTTTTTTTCATTTCTTCCCAATCACAATTTCTTTCCACAGAAATGATCAAGACAAATTTGTATCCAGAAGCAAAATGAGCCAGCCGTCAAAATCCCTTCACCGAAGAGTTCGTTCAATTTTGAATTGCTTAATCATTGTATAATTGATTATGAACAGTGCTGTTCTTAATCTTTAAAAATGTTTAAAGCGATTGCAATTAAAATAAAATGCACGCAGATAAAATCCGTGTCTAAACAAGCTCCAGCTCTATGGGATAGTGGTCACTCACTGCTTTGGCCTGCAATGAAATCCCGTTGTAAATTAAAATAAAATAAAAACATTATTTTATACGGTATATACAGAAAAAGATTTTACAAGCCATTTTTCTGTTAAGTCTGTTTTTCTTTCGCTCTAAATTCTACTTTCATCAAAACGACAGCACGGTTGGCCTGTATTAGCGGGTAATTCCTATAGGGATGATCTTACGGTACACCGTGAAATCAAATACGTAGTTAGATAAATACCTCATCGTATGTTAGGCCATATTCCAGGTCGAAGCGGAACACGCTTGCGTTGCTGATGCCGTCGACCAAATCCTGGCCCCGTGCTACAAACCTGGAATTGTATCAACGCTTTTAATATGCCGACAACGTCACCCCAGAAAACGTCACCACACACGTTTTCCTTGGTTATTGGTCACATAAACGTAGCGCTAGAAAATTCCAAGAGGACACGCAAAACAGGGAAATGGACTTGCTAGCTATGTCAATTCTCACCGTTACAACCGACGTACATCATAAGATAAGATAAGATAAGAGTNGGGGGTGGAAAAAAAAAAAATCCCCCCCCCCTTATTTAAAAAAAAAAAAAAAAAAAAAAAAAAAAAATATATATATATATATATATATATATATATATATATATATATATATATATATATATATATATAATTAACACGTGTGTGTAATGATTCTACAGTGAGCTGAGTGGTTACTTACATTATAGTTGCGTCACTTTCACTTCTTTTAACTATCCACCGCATGGATATGCTCACAATAATACTGAATGTTACATGTAGTAAAGTTGTTTTTTATTACAGTAACATCTGCCTTTCTTTACATGAATTATTAATGTTTAGTTATAGGATTTATGGTCTGAACGTTTCTTTACTAATCCATATTGTTTTCAGATATAAATGAATGCAAGTTCCCTAGCACGTGTCCTTACTCAGGAATGCTGTGTAATAACACGGTGGGAAGCTTCACTTGTACATGTCAACGTGGACTATACGGGGATCACTGTGGTAGGTGTGACTCTAGTGGTCATTGTGGTAGGTGTGACGCTGGTGGTCATTGTGGTAGGTGTGTCTTTGGTGGTCATTGTGCTAGGTGTGACTATGGTGGCCATGGTGGTAGGTGTGGCTCTGGTGGAGACATTGATTGCGCACCATTAAATATATGCATTGAGTGTAGACCACGATACATAAATGCAGTGTCGTAATATGTCCATAATAATGTCCATGTTTTGTTTTGAGCGTGATTGTGTTAACACATGTTTGTGTGCATACGAACTTATCCTGCGTCGTTAAATGATGGAGATATGTTTCATAAGTCAAAATGATTTTTTCAGACCAAAAATGTCCTCCGATGTTTTCACAGAAACAGAACACTTGTTTGTTTATATCGAAAATTATGTTGAGTTACGACGGCGGGGTCAGGCTCTGCAGCGGTATCTCCCCGGGGGCACATTTGGTGCATATTAAGGATAAAGGAAAATATAAGACGGTGACCAATACCCTTCAATCCCAGTGGTCCTACTGGATAGGTAGGTTTTAATGGTTTTTCTGAATATATATGCACTTTTTCGTGCTTCAGTTTTTCATGTATTGCAATCAATATGTAGGAACATACTTTTGGCTGTTAAATGAAAGATTTTTGATTCGCTTATTACATATTACGGTTTATTGCTGCCAAAAAAAAAAAAAAAAAAAAAAAAAAAACCCGTTGAACATTTTGCCTGTATTTGCTTGGTGTGTTCAATCACGATCATTCTCATCTGAAAATGCCCACTGCAAGTGTAGTTTTAATCGTGTACATCTATAAATGTAATTGTATTTTTGTGTGGATTTGAAAATATGTGGCGTTGAACCTATAATATGTGTCAAATCCTAACAATCATGTCTACTATGCAGGTAGTTTGTTATTTCAATTCAGAACAAGCCTAATAACAACATTATTACACATCTTAATGTCCTCCGTTCGTTAGGAATGGATGATAAGGCCAAAGAAGGGGAGTTTGTCTTCACAGACGGTACCAAGCTAGGCAGTTCCTACAGCGAGTGGGGAGCAGGTTCTAATGACCCCACTAAGAACTGTGCCATCATGGACGGACCCGATTCTTTCATGTGGAGAGTTGTTGACTGCAACGGGAAACATCTGGCTGTTTGTGAGGTTGAGATCATGTAATGGGAAGACAGGGGACCGAATCAAGAGTTTTTTCTATCCATCAATCAGCCCCATACATATATGATAACTACCATACAGCCAGTCAAAATTTACTGTACCAAAATTGATAAATGTGATTTAGTCTATCGTTTAGGGTATTTATCTTTATTTAATAAATTGTGAATGATGTTATTTGAAATGTCTTATGCCAACGATACTTTATACAATGATGGCGTCAAAAGTGCTTCTTTCGTCCTGTTTAAAACGGGCACCAGAAATATATGTATACTTTATCAACGGCGCCCGCTATAGTAACCACGGTCACGCTGCGCATATAGCTCTACCTAAACGTTAATCTTTTTGAAGGTTTCTCTCACGACTTCATGTACAAACTTCTCAACGATATCAGAAAATAGCGGTGAGTGAAATGCCATAGTAGACAACTGTTCAGTCATTAACGTCAAAATTTCCTGACATTTCACTTAGTCAATATAATTAAAGGTAAAACAAGAAATGGCTTTTAAAAATATATTTCATGTCAGTCTCTTGTTTTAACTTATTTCCTGGTGGGGCTCATCTTTATGAAACAACGGCAACCGGTGTGACAGGAGTGTAGGTCCTTGGAATGATTGTCCTGGGTCCCATATGATTAGTATAGGTAAGGGTTGTCGGAGTATTGGCGTAAATATGTGGTTAGGCTTGTCGGAGTATAAGAGACGAATTTTACCTGTACACAGTAATGGATCCGGAGAATGGACTGCGGACTGCCATTCTTGTCACATTTTACCCTCTCATTTCTCATTTCCACATTGAAAGCAGACACCATCGACCCCAGTTAAAATCCTTTTTTTCATTTCTTCCCAATCACAATTTCTTTCCACAGAAATGATCAAGACAAATTTGTATCCAGAAGCAAAATGAGCCAGTCGTCAAAATCCCTTCACCGAAGAGTTCGTTCAATTTTAAATTGCTTAATCATTGTATAATTGATTATGAACAGTGCTGTTCTTAATCTTTAAAAATGTTTAAAGCGATTGCAATTAAAATAAAATGCACGCAGATAAAGTCCGTGTCTAAACAAGCTCTAGTTCTATGGGATAGTGGTCACTCACTGCTTTGGCCTGCAATGAAATCCCGTTGTAAATTAAGATAAAATAAAAAAACATTATTTTATACGGTATATACAGAAAAAGATCTTACAAGCCATTTTTCTGTTTAGTCTGTTTTTTTTCGCTCTAAATTCTACTTTCATCAAAACGACAGCACGATTGGCCTGTATTAGCGGGTAATTCCTATAGGGATGATCTTACGGTATACCGTGAAATCAAATACGTAGTTAGATAAATACCTCATCGTATGTTAGGCCATATTCCAGGTCGAAGCGGAACACGCTTGCGTTGCTGATGCCGTCGACCAAATCCTGGCCCCCTGCTACAAACCTGGAATTGTATCAACGCTTTTAATATGCCGACAACGTCAACACAGAAAATGTCACCACACACGTTTTCCTTGGTTATTGGTCACATAAACTTAGCGCTAGAAAATTCCACAAGGACACGCAAAACAGGGAAATGGACTTGCTAGCTATGTCAATTCTCACCGTTACAACCGACGTACATCATGCGGACTCCATGTCAACATCGAAAGTGTTAAAAATGTTAGATCTCTAGCTTAGAACTCAAAAACCAGATTTTAGATGGTTCTATTTTTGTTAACCATTTTGGAAATGGCACACCTTGGCGATAAAGGGTAAAAATTAAATGGTCTTATGTTCATTGTGTGTCTTTTTCGAAACTGCTTATTTTCGTAGGAGTCTAGGTTGCACCAGTTTCAGTATATACTCTATTATTTTTTACGAAACTGCAGCTGAATGAGTATGCATAGAGATAATATTTCCAACATAATGTTTAAACATTCATTGTGTGACTTTAAAGCGCTCACCTATCGTAGGCACAGTCCGTGGCAGACACGGTGGTGTCAGCGTCGTCAGGAATCAACCACGTGAACGGTGGACAGCGCAGTGACAATGCAGAGCATGTAAGGTCGCGCACGTAGTAGCAATCTGCGCCCAAGTCTCCCAAAATAAGCACGTCGTCCGTTGGCCACCTGTTTGCGACGTCAATACTCACAACGCCAGCAAGAGCGGTAAGTTCATTGACAGCATCCGTGGGTTTAGCATGCAATGCGCATAAGACAAATTCTACGCCTGAAAGTGGGGATGTCAACACACATGAAATGTGTACAAATGAACCGAGATAAATATATTCTTTTTTCCGTCTATGAAATATGATGTTTTGTATTACTATAGAACTCTGTCACGTTGAGACTCTGTCTCTGTCACGTTGTAATTGGCATGTAAGGTAACACTAAGAGTGTGTGTTGGAGACAATTTTTTCATATAAAACCAAAGAAACACGTCTAAAGGAAGCCTGTTAAATGTAATGCACATATTTATTATTACATGTGTTATGGGGAACATTGCGATATAAACGCCTACTAGTATATATATATATATATATATATATATATATATATATATATATATATATATATATATATATACAGACTTGTGATGATACTGGCCATTCCAGTGTTGCAAAGCAGGCGACTGGAAAAAGAAAAGGAACATGACATCACCTAAAGCTACCAAAGGCCTAAGAATAATCTTTTCGGAGATTATAATCCGCTATAGTTCGCCCGGCGATGATGGTTAAAGTTCTATCAAGAAAGATTGGTCCTCAATTAATGTATTGAACTATTGCGGTAAATGGGTTCAATTAGTTAAAGAAAACGTAACCTAAAGCTAAACATTGATCTAAGCAATGAGTCAACAACATTTGTCTTACTTTAGGTCTATAAAAATACACAGCAGTCCACACAAATAAAGTTTTTGATTGAAACATTTATTGATTTATTTATTTACTAAACTTTATTTATTGAGGGTAAAAACAAAAATGATAAATTTAAAGATTATCATGCTCATGCCCCTCATTAGCATTGCGATGCCTTTCTTGATATAGAACGGAAAGTATGTTTCATTAAATTGGACTAATACTTCATTCATCAGGATTAAAAGAAAGGTAACATTTTGGTGTTAAAATTCAGAGCAATTCTTCTGTGCAATGCAAACCTGGACCGGGCCTCGTTTGCAGACGAATATAAACCGCCATATACAGACTTGACATTTAATATGGAATGTTTTTTTTCCAAATCACTTTTATCAGCTTTTTTCCTATTTTGCCTTCTGATAAACGAAGATAAGGATTTACACCGTATTTTAATAACTTTTAATAATCTTTTTTGATGCCATTGTAATATTGGTGGCCGCATCTTTACTCGACCCAGTGTAAACTTTGGAGTACTTACACTATTTTGAATGTCAAAACCTCGATGTGCTAAGACCACATTTACTGGAAAAATCTTATTTAGAAAACTCACCTTTCTGTGATTATTTGGTTTCTCGCTCTACCGCCACGTCCATTAAAAATATCATTAAAATGTCACGTAAAACTACAAGCCTTGTGTTTTATTTGGTCAAAGGCAATGCTAGTCCTTTAGCTTATTTTCATTTACAAGCATTCAAATTTGTAGAAAAAATGTTTCATTTGTCATTTCACAAGAATCACAAACTACCAATATGGCAGTAAACATTTTTCTTCTCAACAAAGGCAGAGTTTGGTTTTAAGTTCTAATATTATTTAAACCTGGTGTCTTTACTCTCTCTCTCTCTCTCTCTTTCATTATATATATATATATATATATATATATATATATATATATATATATATATATATATATATATACAGGGTTACTACTTAATATGGAATATTATTTTTTGGCGAGAAAATTTTCTACAAAATATTTATTTTCTCTCTAACTACTTTAAATCCAAAACTGAGGTGTCACTCCAGGTGTAGCCAGGTGTGTTACCTAATTACCATACAACTGTCGAAACAGTTGATGCATGCAGTTGCATGTTCTGTGGTCAGAAATGTGAGGGGTGGTCTTTTCGGCAATTTCTGCCCTTGTATAAAAACGCATGGGATTGGCCAATCTTTGGAGTGTATTTAGAGAAGCAACAAAGATATCGCTCTGAAACTTGACAGGTACCTTGAAGAAGATCTGGTTCGACAGCTAAGCAACGCAGCTTACTATGGTATTCTTGCTCTCAGAGAAAATGGCCAGAAACGGACAGCCATTGCCAGGCAATGCAACATTTATCAGGAACCGTTAGTAAAGTCCTCCAAAGAAATGCTAAAACAGGGGCACCTACTCCAATACCTTGACCAGGGTGTCCGCGTACCACACCAAGAAGACAGGATCGCCTTCTCCTTAGAGTGCGCCGTGCTTGTCGTACAAAGACAACCAGTGTCTTCAGAAAAGAGTGGCAGAATGTCATTCAAACGCCCATTTCAAGATCCCTCGTGAACAAGAGATCGCTGCAAGCCGGTTATTTTGCACGAAGGCCAGTAGGGAAACCACTGTTAACAGCAGGTCATATACACCGACGTCTGCAATAGGCTGGGGACCACGTGCCTTTGCAGCCAAAACACTGGAATCACGTCGTTTTCAGTGATGAGGCCAGATATGGAGTTTTTAGGGTTGGTGGTCGAATCCCTGTCCGCCGACGTGTACGAGAGGCGTAAAACGATGATTGTGTACTGGCTAGGGTGCAAGCAGGGGGTGTTAACGTCTCTGTTTGGGGAGCATTTTATGCCGGTGCCCAGAACCAGTTGGTTTTTCTAGGAGGCAACCTCAACCAAGGTTCCTACAGAGACATTCTACAGCAAACAATGCTTCGATTGGTAAGAGTCATCTTCAGGAACAACTTTGTGTACCAAGACGACTGCGCAACCCCACATCGAGCTCGCAGGGTCACTGTTTTTCCTCGAAACCAATGGGTTCAACAACTGCCCTGGCCTGCAAACTCCTCAGATATGAACCCAATTGAAAGTCTGTGGGCGGAAGTAACTCACAGAATTAATAGCTATGGTCATCGGCCGGTAAATAGTGATGAACTGCGACAGGCAAATATGGAATGATATCCCCATCCAAACTCTAAAAAACTTTCCACAGGGAATGCCATGTAGGATGAGGGCGCTGCAAGCGGCTGCTGGAGGTCATACCTGCTATTGATGACTTTTCATGATTTACTGTAATGAGTTCTTTGACTGTGTAACATATCACTGTCGGGAGGCTATCATTTTCTTTAATATCTTAGCTTAACATTAATACTGACATCAAACTGTTGATATGGTTTTCTGGGGGTGTTCTTTTCTTTTGAATGACATCTTATGTGAGATTTGATATTATTGACCAAAATATCTAACAATTGAAGACTGGATATTTTTATCACTCAACGGCATACTTTTTTGATGAATCAAGCCAAAATTTTTTAAATCAGCCCTCAAAAATAACAATGATAAAAAATATTCCATATTAAGTGGTAACCATATATATATTTATATACTGACCATAGACTACTAGAGCCCATCTACAACATCTGCTGCGATCCACAAAATACTTATGAAAATAAACATAAGAGCTAATATATTTATGTATGTTTATTACTAATTACATGTTCAATAACGGGTGGTACAGTTTAACAGAGATCGTATATTTTTGTCCTGACTACTAAACTAAACTACCACTAGATTTTGAAAACTTTTCTGCAACACCTGCTGTTGAATTTAAATTTAATAATAATAATAATAATAATAATTATAATAATAATAATACCTTCGGCTACTACACAAATGTTCCGTTGATGCTACTAGCATTTTGTGTAAATTGTTACTGGAATTTCCAAAAAAAATTATGGTTTGCCTGTTACTGAAACTTTATGTAAATAAAAGTCGCTATGATTCAACTATTATGTCTTTGAAATTACAAAGTGAAATACATGTAGATTATATATCATCGCCCCCCCCCCTCCAAGGGGCAGCCTGATCAGATTCAGCATACCTAGTCTAGGCAACCCTGTCCCCATTCTAATTCTACCTGTTCCGTACATCAACCCGTTTCAGGGACTAAGAAAAAAATCCTGGTTGCAAAATGTATTTTCACGATTTTCTTTGGTTGCAAAAGGCGTTGCAGTTGCAAAATGGTTTCGGTTGTACAATGCAGCTCTACGCTTCCACATTTTGTAAATTGTATCATACTTCATTCGAGGGAGACGTTTTTAATATTGGAACCTGGATGTAAAACTTGAAACCTACCAGCGACACGCACTGTAAATATGTACACGCACTGTAAATATGTAGTCATTAAAAATACTATCAGATATAACAAACAATGAAAAATCTGAATTTGCTCTTTTTCACTCTAAAATAAAAATCGAATTTTATATTTTTGTGAGAATAAACATCCACTCTCTGTCTTAACTTAAAAAAATATTATATATTTTTAGTTATTCATTGGAATTGTCACTCTCAATGTATAAAACAAGAACAACTATAAATCTTCTTGCTGGCAACCATAACACCCCCCCCCCCAAAAAAAAAAAAAAAAAAAAAAAGGTCTCAGTTTTTTTTTTATCTCAATGACTGTAAAAACGACAAACGTGTAAGTGTGTGTGTGTATGTGTGTGAAAGAAAGAGAAAAAAGTTTGTAGCTGTTTGTTCTGGGACGTCCTCTAGCGGTGCCCACGTGGAGTGACAGCTTGGTAGTAGATCGTTAGCTAATCCGGCCATGCAGTTGCTGTCACGTGCGGTTTCTTATTTTGCTAGGAATGAGGTACTGTATCTCAAGTTGGGAAGCATTCCTATTGCTTTTTTTGTATCAGATACCAATACTGATCTTTCGTGCCCAGTTGAAACAATTATTATATCATACAAGGCGCAGGTTCACCTGTAAAACAACGCAAATTTCGTCTTTAAACTGTTCATTTTGGCGGGAAAAGTGCTATTTAACGGATTTTCCAAGGGTAAACAACATTTATTACCATACTTACCAAAGGTTAATGAATCTGTTCCGATGTTCAAATTTATGATATTTGACGCATTGTTTATTTATTGTCGAATATTGAATCTCACACAACACAAATCGAACTAGCAGTGATGAGCACATTGGGAAGTTTCTATAAATAAAGTTTATAATAATGATATGATATAATCAGTGCCCGTACTTGTAGTGTATAGGGTAGGGCATGCTCGATTAGTGTGCATTGAACTGAATAACGGAAAGCACTCCATCCGCGATTTGTAAATCTGCCTACATAAAGTAATACAAAGCAAAAATAATGATAATTTTGAAAACAATCTATTAAACTGACATTAATCAGTCAATATTTACCCAAATCCTCTGCAGCACAGTTACGTCTTAGCAGATAATTAACTTGTCAAAAATCGCACGAAACGACGGCGTTCTCAAGCCAAAACCAACTAAGACTTACCTATAACCACCCGTTACTAACGCTCTTCGCTCGACCTCCTACATGGCTGCGGGTCGAAGTCGTGACGGTATGCGGGTTCACGATACACAGTAAATTTCCCAAGAGCTGCTGCCACTATCAGAATTTAAAGGCAACGTGCTTGTTCTTCACACAACGCCATGCGTCATCTGCAACCTACAGCACCGTCCGAAAGCAATGGCAATGAGACCGATCAGACAATACAGGTCAAAATGGACAATGAGTGCCATTCTGACAGCATAGAAGGTACTGTACGTTATCCGACATATATGAATCCCGTGGACATAGACAGAGGGTGGGCTTGGGCTGTACTGGTAGCGTCTTTCCTCTGCAACTGCATCAATAATGGAATCAATTGTTCTGTCGGTGTGTACAACGCGGAATTTTTGACCCAGTTTCCGGACGAAAAACGAAGTTATGTTTCACTTGCCGGCAGTTTGCAGAACTCTATTTCTGGTCTAACGGGAATTGTGAGCGGCATCATCGCAAATAAGTACAGCTGTCGGATAAGTATTTTGTTTGGGGCCATCATTTCAGCGCTCGGTTTTATTGGCACAGCTTTTTCTACAAATATGTCGGAGATTATAGCGACATTTGGATTTGTCGTAGGTAAATAATACAGTAACATTCATAGTGTGTGTGTGTGTGTGTGTGTGTGTGTGTTCCGTGATTGTGTACGCGTAGTGTTAAGTATTTAGTAGTTAATAGTAATGAAAGCTTGGATGTGATTCGCATATTTGATTAGACGGGTTTTAACATTAAAATTTGAAATTTATGTACAATGATGCCTTGATTCAATGAGGTGTGTTTGTGGCAGGTTGCATTTCGGCTTGAAAAGTTAATTAAAACGCCATCTGTTATTCATGGTTGATGGTAAATGTATGCAAAATTGAATTTTAATACACACGGTTAACATAGTGTATGTGGCAGGTTATTTCAATTGCAAATTAAGTTTAGGGATAAAAGAGGTAGCCAATAAACGCGCGCGTGCGCGCGCGCGAGAGAGAGAGAGATGCTAGTTGAGCAAAGCATACATAGTTTTGCAGTTCTACCTAAACCACGTGGCAGTAAATTACATCTGTCTGTATTGTCTGGCTTATTAAAAAAAAAAAGCAAGAAGGATGGTAATCACATTTTGGCAAGCACAGATGCCACCATGTTTCTCCCTGTATAAGTAAAACGTTGATAGTAAATAATCTGAAAGTGTCAACGAAGATCTACAATTATACAATGTAAAAGTACAGTTCTGGGGAGGGCAAGTTAAGGTAACTCATGCATGCACTGGTAGGCAAAATGCACATCAGTTTCTAGGTCACGTGCCTTAGTTCACCATTTAAATCCGTACAGGTGTATGTGGCGAAGAGAGTTAGTGGGGGGGGGGGGGGGGTTCCTTTCTCTAGAGCCCCTCTATGAAAACTAAATCTTTTCTAAGATTATGTGTATCTATTTGCCTCCCAATGTTTGAAATCCTAGCCATTATGGTTATATTAGATCATGAAATAGGCCTCCGATATAAAACCCCTGTGAGAAAACACCCTCGTGTAAAATAAAAATAGAACAAGACGAATAAAAGATTCATTGCTGATTAATTTGCCATTGATATAGCTTTTATCTCTGTTATGGTTACTTAGTGGTGATGAATGGATGCACCACGTGTTGGAGTCCATTAATAACTATGAAAATGAAGTACAGAGTGTTAGGGGTGCTTGTTAGATACAGCATGTCAAGAAGTGGAGCCCGTTTGTAGCCCCTCTCAATCATAACCATTTCAAGTTAGCCCTCCGAACTATATCATCAACACTTGCAGTTCAGTTAGCATTGAATCCCGTGATGGCAAGACTTAGAAATTGGTGCACATTCATTTACCTGTAAATGTTATTTTGATAAGTCATTCAGTTAGTGTTTAATTTATCATCATTAGCATTAGCATATAACGCAGATTTTTTGATGCCATTATTCAATCGCTTGGCAACTTCGACACTGCTTTGGGATAATGTCATATTTGGATTTGTTATTGGAAGATATGTATGAATGTTTCCGCGTGTGTGTGTGTGTTTGTATATTAATGTATGAACCCCTTCGTCCGTTCACCTTTTTCTTTGCCTGTCTGTCGATCGTTAGACTGAAAGAAGCATACAGATTTCGCAACGCCTCATGTTTCATTTTGGTAAGATTAATTTTTCTGACAAGGCCATCTTTCTTTGCAGGGTTTGGTACCGGTCTTGTTTATACAGCTTCAACGATCTGCGTCGGACAGTATTTTGACAGGAGAAGACCAATAGCTCTTGGTATCGCTACAGCAGGTATGGCCCTGGGACAGTTCATGTGCCCCCCTTTGATCCAGTTCCTCATAGACACTTATTCGTTGCGTGGTTCTTCTTTTATCGTCGCAGGACTGTGTCTGAATAACTGCGTCTTTGGAACTGTAATGAAACCGCTTGAGGAGAAAAATAGGTATTACATAGAGACTACTCTTCAAGATAATTTACACCTCCCAGAAAAGAACAGTGATCAGAAACCAAGAGACTTGAACAAACTGGTTCTAGAAGAGACATTGACAAACGATTTTATCACTGATGATTCGAACCGCTTTTGTCGCGATAACACGAGCAAGAAATCAAATCGGTTAGACCCTATGCTGAATGACCCAAAGGACAATATATTTAATGCTACTTCAATTCTTAGCTTATCGTCAATGGGCAGCATGACTTTAAGTGTCTCTCAGCATTCAGTTTCAAATAACCAACTTAGTGCTATAGAAGACGAGGAAAAACCAAGCTACCAGACAAATGTAATGACAATCTTAGACGTTGGCCCTCTAAAGAACGGGGCTTTCGTTTGTTTATGCATTGCGGTATTCTTCTGGGCCTCCGGCAGTCTCCTTTGCTTTCTGCACCTTATCGCTTACACATTGCAGCACGAAACCACCCCTCCGCAAGGCGCCATCTTGTTGTCAGTTATTGGCGTGGGGAATTTTTTCAGTCGACTGCTTGCGGGGGCTGCAACCAACGACAAAGAGCACGTGGATCAGGTTACTTTGGCCGCTGGCGCCCTGGGGATCTCAGCACTGTTGTCATTTAGTTTGCCGTTATTCATAAACAGTTATTGGTCCCAAGTCTTGTTCGCTGCTCTCTTCGGTGTTTATTCAACCATCATTATACCGTTATTGGCACCAATGACAGTGGAGACTGTCGGACTGTCGTCGCTGGGAGCTGGGTTTGGATATCTGATGGTTATGAGCGGTATCGGTTGTGGAATTGGCCCTCCACTGGCAGGTAATTCTATTCTGGTTTTTCATCGCTTATTTTTGTGTTTTGAATATCAAATGCCAGGCGTGCTAGGAACCTGTAAGCATTCTTGTCACTGTAACTGTCGGCATCCTTTTCCGGTTGGCACTGTTTCCTTAGTGACAGTCGATCCAAATCACGTCCTCTATTTAATATTATAGAACAAAAGATATTCTTTCTTATATTTGAAGACCTCTGTATTCTTCCTTGTACATCACCGTCTAGAATAGGCATGAAGTTACTGAAAGCACCTCAACGCTTTTATTGAGATGAAGAACGCCAACCCATTCTTTATGAATGGGTGTCGTTATATCCATATTTCTATTTTCACTGTTTGAAGAGATATTCACCGGAACTTTTCATTATTCCTCAGATTTATTCTTCTTTCGTCAAGCATTTGACTACTTTCTGACTCGTGTATTTTACCTTCCTTGTAGGTTATCTATACGATCTCACCGGCGACTATTCATATTCGTTTTATCTTGCAGGTAAATGTTAATTTTGAGTGACAATATAGCTTCGACAAAATATTCTTCAATTCATGCCCATAACCTAAATTATATACATTCACATCTTTTTTTCACAATCTTTTTTAAACTCAAACCTATATTCATTGTCTCAATTTCACAGAGGAAACCATTGATATATTACACAATGAGTTTAAAAACTGAACCGATTCTTTGATTAATGCACTGTATGTAAATGAGTGTTCCATACATTTTAGCAAGAGTGTTTGCGACAGAACACTTGGACGATGCTTATTTAAACGAGGAAACACCTACCAATTTTTAAGTCTTGTTGGTCATAACATCGGTTGAAATAAATATATATATATATATTATGTAAAATAATGACCAAAATAATGGCTCCATTCTTGGGATATTATTGAATTGTACATACAAATACTAGCGCTTCACCAACAAAGGGCAGCTACACAAAATAGATAAGTAAAAGCATGGGAAAATTACATTGAGCCATCTTCAAGCCAATTGTATATAGAGTCGAAGTGACCCACTTTTGAAGGGTAGTGTAAAGCCTTAATCGTCACATTAGTATTTTCTATCGGAGCGAGGATTGAATCCCTGCAATATTTGATGGCGTATTCGTTTTTTATCCGATTGATGTTATTTCAAGATGTTCACTTAGAGAGAAGCTAGAATTTCAGAATAAAAAGGATCTTGTTCAGTCCAACCAGGCAGTTTCTTCACTTCGTATGGCATAAATCTGTTTTATATTGAACTACATGATGCCTCTTATAAACTTATTTTTCTACAATATTTCAGGTATTCTGTTCATAGGGGGATCACTCATGCTACTGGCCATTCCAGTTCTAGAAAGCAGACGACACCAAATGGAAGAGAAACCAGAACATAGGTGTTCATAGGCATCTTCTCGCTATGACACGTACAGTGAATTACTCATGTAGCGTTAGTGCACATAAATTTAGGATCCTCAGAATCCTTTCAAGCTGACTTATGGAATTGTGGGGTTTTATTTGAGTTAATTTTGTCGTTTAAGAAAATAATGGCAATGAATAATGTGCGTTCCTGGAAATTCATGATCGCTTTATAAATATCTTTTAGGATTTAAAGAGTATTTTTACACAATTCAATACGCAAGTTCTTTGAATGAATTCAAAATATAATTGTCAGCATATTTTGCCAATGTCAGTATCTGATGCAAAAATACTTCGAATTTCGTTCAACATTAGGAAGTGGGTTTTAAAAAGCTTTATTTCGACGTATTGTCCTATATACCCCGGTCACACGTACACGACGCAGGGTCGGCGCACGGCCGACGCGCTAAAAAATTGGCAATTTTGGCCAGTGCGCTGTTATGCGTCTGCATTCGTCAAACTTGCCGGGTGACAGTTATGCATTCGTTTTCATTCGCTCTTGTGCGTCTGAGTTTTTGTGCATGCACAAAAATGTGCGTTCAGCTCGACGCATGAACTTACACGTCAAAAGGTCGCTCGGCATTCGCGGAGGCCGCTGGATCAGCGTTAATCAGACGTTGCATAAACGCTAAGTGTTCGTTTCAAATTCGTTGGCTTTGGCGTAGCGAGCACACAGCATGCTTCCACCGCATGTGTAGCGAACATGCAGCGACTATAAACGAATCTCTTACGAACCAGAACGAACGTTGAACGACTCTATAACGCAGCCAGCTTTATTGTAGCGCGCCTCTGTCGTGTTCCTAGCGTGTCCCAAGCATGCGTGTCCTGAGTCTAGCGTGTATCCATGGTGTATACATAAATGGGTCCTCTGTATCCACATCACTTCTCCACTTATGCTGAATAACCGCTTCATAATATGGAAGATCTTGACAGGCTGCGATCAGAATACAATACTTCAGTTCTCCAACATTCTCATAACGTCATGGAACTTGCACTGCACCAAGCCTGTGACACCAGGAGCATTCTGGCGAACCGTTTACAAGTTCTACCTAGGACAATGCAGCGGCAGCCCAAGGCCATCAAAAAGATTATTATAGCAAGCATCCTCCTCCACAACCTTATGAGGACCCGGTATTCACTGCAGAGCCAGCAGCTTGACGTTTCCGAGAACCTGGGTCAAGAGTTTGCTGCTGGTGAGTGGAGAAATGGCCGAAATCTAGAGGACACCCGCATCGTCACTGGCAGCAACACGTCCAGCAATAAAGGTAAAAAACAGAGAAATCTCATCAAACACTGGGTCAACTCTGAAGACGGATCTGTTCTATGGCAAGACAGGATGATTTAGACCACCTCTTCCTTCCCTTTGAAATGACCATTTAAGCATAGACTAAACAAGACATTTAATAATACACAGTGGTACAAAATACATAACGCACATGTGATGTTACTGTAATTAAAGTTACAATCAGGGTTAAATTTTGTCCTCTGAGATGGTCTTAATCTAAGTATTTTGTATAGCTCGATTTTTACATAAATTATCTAAAAACAATGCTCGGTTATAATTCAAAACAATTACATTAACAGTGTATATCATGTTAATGCTTCTCTTTATTATTTTGCTGTTTAATATCACCTTCCCAATAAATGAAACGATTAATGTGTATCCAAGAAAATTAACTTTACTTGTTACTTTTTACATAATCTGCAGTTTTTATATATAGAGAACGAGTCACGTGATTGCTGCTGACTGAGGAACGCTATCTGTTCGCTTAATGCGTGCTGAATGCGCGGGTCATTCGTTCCTTGCGCCAAAAACCCATTGTGCATTCGTTGGATTTTTTTACGCGTGCGTTCTATAGTCGATCTTCATGCGCCCTTTATACGCAAAATACGCCAACAGAACGCTATGTATTCGCAATTTTTCTGGTAAATTCTGTCAAAAGTTGGACGCACAACAGCGCATTTGGCTTATTTTCATGCGCAATGCATGCGTACCTCGTGCGTTCTGTAGGTGTGACCGGGCCTTTAACCCTTGTAGAACTGCATTGAGACTAGGGTAGGAATGTACTAGGGGATGGGTAATTATATATTTTGTAATATAGTACTTTCTAAAGTACTTCAGAAGCAGGTTCAAAACTTTTCCCGCATGGGTTGGGCAAAATTGTCCACACATTATACACCGTACTCTCTAAACAACATTCAAAGATCATAAATAAGGGAAATTGACATTATTAATCTACCTATTGTATTGATTAAGTCTTGTTTCTTGAGTTACAATATTAATGGCATGCACGACGACCTCATCTTCCCAGAATACTGTGGACTTATAAATATGTTAATTATTCATGAGATGCGCGAGGAGCGGAGCTAATGGCGCATGCGTGACAGTTATTATGCACCGGATAAATAATAAATATATATAACAAACGATATCTGTCAAGTGTTGTGTTTTACCTGTGTTACAGGAATGGAAGTCCTAGGAATGGAAGTCCGGGCTACCATATGATTAGTACAGGTTAGGGTTAGTTGGAGCATTGGGGTTAGTATATTGGGACGAATGTCACCTGTACAAAGTAATGGGGAACGGACTACGGTTCCTAGCAAACAATATCTGTGCAGTGTCGCGATTTACTGGTATAAACAAGATGCATATTGTCAAATAAATATGTAATTTGTGTCATATTTCGGGCCATAGCTACTGATCATACACGATGTGCATTTTTGAAATGATGTACTTGCTCCCTGGCCACTTGAAACTCCTGAATAATAATAATTTATTGAGCACAAAGAAATGGTTTACATTTACAGGCTCTCTAACTAATACAAGTATTAAAAAAGAATAATTTAAGTAATAAACTATGCTCATCCACGCAGGGATACACGCTTTTTAATTGCACTGTTAACAAATTTACATATGGCAATCACACTCTGCGCAGAGAGTGGATTGAGTAAAATAGATAGTTTATTGTCTGTTGGACCCTGCAAATTCACCTCTGGTATGGAAGCGAACAGTATTTCCCGTTCGACTCTGTGTTCACTGCATTCTAGAAAAAAGTGTGCTTCATCTTCTACTGAGTCGCAGTGGGGGCATTTCCTTTTGTCAATTGGCTTCTTTGGTTTTGTATATCGCCCTCTTTCAATTTCTAATTCATGATCACTGATTCTCATTTTTGCTAATACCCTTTTTTGAGCTAAAGGAACGTTGAGTTTTACATAAGGTTCAGCCTCATAAGTGTGTTTAATTTTTCCATATGTTCTGAGTTTATTGTTTTCTCCTTTATATATCACTTTATATCACTTTATCTTCGCTATTCCAAAGGAATATAAGGAAAATAACAATTTTTCTTATCCTGAACCTATTTTTCTCAGAAATGCCATATACATACGCAGGAATATCATCCAGTGGCATGTTGAAAACACTCCCAAGTCTTAAATTATTCGTGAAATTGTCATGGATTACAGACTGTTCATATAAGTGATCGAAATGTCCATATTGTCTATTGATTTATTTATCTGTATAAGTCAGTTTTAGTGCTGCGGAGTGGATGTCATGGCGAAAAATGGACTGTTTTTTGTTTTTCTCACAGCCAATGCGGCCCTGCTCGTTCTGATGGTAACTTTTACAACTATCGAAAACAAGAAAAGGCGTCACGTATCCAAAGAGGAAACGCAACCCGATTGTTTAGTGCCAGCGTTAGTATGCGAGGAAAAGTTACAGAAGAAACCATACCTGTGGTATCATATCAAAAGGCATCCGAACATTTTTGGTGCCCCTTGCAGCGTGGACGAGGGACCGTTTCTTCTTGTCCTAGTTTTATCTGATCCTCGAGATTTCCAGTCCAGACTGACGTTTAGAAATACTTGTGGAAATACTTCGGAATACATAGGACAATTAGTTAAAACAGTCTTCTTTGTAGGAAATTCGAAAATGAAACACGTAGAGGAAAGAATCGTAAAGGAAAGCGAGCACTTTGGGGATCTAATTAAAGTCGATTTTGTTGACACGTACAAGAATTACACTTTGAAATCTATTCTCGCCCTTCGTTGGGTAGAAGAGCACTGTCCTTGGACCCGTTTTGTCCTAAAATGTGGACATGATGTCACCGTTAACTATAGGGGCGTCATACAGTACTTGACACGTCCTCCGGCCAAAAATTCTGGGAATCTATTTGTTGGTTTTATTCACGTGAATAGCCCCGTGGTTCGCAATCCACGAAGTAAGTACTTCCAAACCCAAGAGGAATTCAGTGACAGAAAATACCCTCCTTATGTGACTGGATTCGCATCAATACTTTCCTCTGACGTCATCAAACGATTTAACTCAGCGTCGTTATGGAAACACCTTTTCATAGAAGACGTATTTTTATCTGTCCTGGCACATGAAAATCACGTTAGACTTCGACATAATTCGGGTTTTGTGAATTCGCCAAGGCGTCTTAATTTCTGTGATCGGTGTCGTATGCGAAATATGTTGGCAATTCACAAAAAACCTAATGCGAAGATTTGTGACCTTTATAAGGACGTGGATAAAGTCTGCAAACATTGAAATATAAAAGGAAGGAATTGTAATGAAAGCGACCAGTTTGGAGGGCTTATTAAAGCGTACTTTGTTGACACATACAAAAATTATACATTGAAAGCTGTTGTCTTTTTTGTTTGGGTAGGAAAACACGTTTCTATACTCGCAGTAAAAACTTTATCTCTCATCTCTCCTCCCACGACGGCATTACACGTTTTAAGCAGGTTGTTATGGATACACCTTTTCATGGAAGTCTACTTTTTCTTTTATTTTTAGGGGAAGATGTAAACATAAAGGCAAAGGTTAGCATAGCTGTGAACACATTGGTTTTGAATAAATTTGCACTATGATAAAGCACACTCTGTAATATTTTGCACATGGACGCTTCCATGGCTTATGTCAGGGTAATGCACAAGAATCTGAACTGAAATATGAAATTATCTTCAGTAGTTGCGATGATTCTGTTGGCTTGTGGAAAATTGCCCCAGACGTTTTCAACGTATAGACTTCTACTGGATAGAAACTCTTAGTAGTCTTGAAGAATGCAGTTATCCAGGAGACTTCAAGGCGGTGAATGGATTGGGGATCATCCAAGTTAGACAATGGCTACATTGTGTGATGTCATTCGAGGTTATAAACCGTTTAGGAAACCGCAAAAGGTCTATGCGCTTATGTCTATGTGTAGAAGTTTCAATTTAAGGATTATCGTCCTACATTGAAAGCAATGTATTATTGACGATGAGAACATGATGAATTCGTACAGCTATCGAACTGACAGATATTCGACGGAATTTAGGAAAGAACAACCAGAAACAGCGTCCATGGATAAATACTCTGAACTATTATACCACTCTGTACTGGCAAATCTGCCCTTATTTCCGACCCCAATCGCTTCCAAAGCTTGCAAAATCTCTTTTGAAATAATTCATAAACAGTGGCGATATAGTAGTTTCAGGTAAAGTTTGCTCTAAACCATATATATATATATATATACTGGTCCATGAGAGGGAGTGTAAAAAAAGTGTGCCGTTTGCAGTTGAAATTTTCAACTTTGTGCCTTATTTGGACCTCTTATAAGCTAATTGCATTTCTTTTCACAATATTTTTACATTTGTAACAATATATTGATGTGGGCTCTACATGGGAATGGTCAATTATCTCTATTTTTCTCTTAAAAACTGAGACGTGAGTATTAAAGAAGGCATTATAAACCAGTTTAGCAGCATCTGGTTGCGTCGCCGTTTATTTGTCAGCTCTAAGGTTGCTCTTGGACTACATTACATATATTAAATTTTGACTCTACACACATTTAACGAAATCAGCTTCAGACCAAAGTGAATTCTTACAGTAATACAACAGGATGCAATTCAACTGAATTTAGGAGAAAACAACCATGAATATATTTTTCAGCTATTTATTATACGTTGCCGCACCGCACTTTTTAATCTACCCTTATTTCCAATCCCAAACGCCGCAAAATCTCCTTTGAAATAAATGGCAATGCCAAAAAGCTGTTTCACCCTTTAAATAAGTTTCCCATAACCCATTATATTGGTCTATGAGAGGGATTAAAAAGGTGTACCGTTTGCAGTAAAAAAAATCAATTTAGCGCCTTATTTGGTTGCTTGGGTCTTGGTCTGATTAACAAATTATAGTCATACTTGTGTGCCATTTTACAACAATAGCCATTAAATTTTTGTGAGCTCCCGATGGGCATGGTTATTTCTCTTTTTCTCTTTAAAATATCAGTTAAAAGTTAAAAGAGAATCAACCAGTCTAGCCGTATCTGGTGCGCTTCCTTTTTATTTGTCAGCTCACATTTATCAAGTCAGCTTCACTGGTGTAAAAGTAAAGGCAGGGCATGTGTTCCCTAGGATGCGCTATCCTATATGAGCCTAAGATCATAGCTGTATTTAAACACAGCTAGGACGCATATTTCTGTCGGATATTTTCCCCCCGGCATAAGGGGCCGTTCTCACCAAATACAATCACTTTATGCTCGAAGCGCCTGTCGTGGGGTAATTTTTTTTCTGATGATAATTAATATAGCTATAGTAATCATACCATGAGTTAATCTAATTAGCAAAATGCTAAATACATTAAATAAAATTCACTGAAATTAAATTACAATTAATTACATGTTTTCATGTATTTAAACGATATTTGGTACATAAAGAATACAGAAAATACATTAAGAGTCCTATAATTGTAACTACAGCATGTGACGCATACACTAAACCTCGCTTTAAACATTCCCACCGACAGTGTCTACATTCAGTGTGCTACTTCATCACATAACGCTATGCGTCATCTACAACCATCGACATCGCTCCAAAACAGTGATAATCAGATGCCTCAACGTAACAAGGACGCTGAATGTGATCATGAGTCTGACAACAAAGATAAAACCGTAAACCAACCTACAAAAGTAAATCCCGAGGACATAGACAGAGGGTGGGCCTGGGCTGTGCTGGTAGCGTCTTGCCTCTGCACTTGCATCAACAATGGGATCAATAGCTCTGTCGGCGTGTACAATGCGGAGTTCTTGGCTCAGTTTCCCGATGAAACGCGAAGCTACGTTTCTCTGGCCGGCAGTTTGCAGAACTCGGTTAGTGGCCTGACCGGTGTGGTAAGCGGCATCATCGCCAATAAGTACGGTTGTAGGACAAGTATTTTGTTGGGGGCCATTATTTCAGCGCTCGGTTTTATTGGCACGGCTTTTTCTACAAATATGTCTGATGTTATAGCGACATTTGGATTTATCGTAGGTAAACTCTCTCTTTCTCTCTTCATCTCTCTCTCTCTCTCTCTTCATCTCTCTCTCTCTTCATCTCTCTTTCTTTCTCTCTTCATCTCTCTTTCTTTCTCTCTTCATCTCTCTGTATATGTATATGTCTACATATTTTACGGAAACCCCGCTTTGAAATCATTCTCACTTCATTAACAGTCAGACATTTTTTCGTATTATGAACCTTGTGGACTCTATTCAGAGATAAACTGTCCATCCTCCCATACTTTCTACATACATTACACACTGTTTACTAATACTCGGGCTTCATGAAAACGACATATAAGTAACGGGATTAAATGCGCGTGGGTGCCTATGAATGTTCTAATATACTGCTATCACCATGAACGTTTCTCCTTTTGTTGACAAAGAAAATTACACTGATATTTTAATTCATACAGACTTAATCCTTGTTACAATATCATTCTGCCAAACTATATCCATATCTAGTCGTTGTCTTAGCTCTGTACACAATTTAATTGTTGCACATGCAGCTCTAGATATACAAAAAGTGATGCCATTCCCTGATCTTTGCAAACCTTTTTTGAATTTGAATCAACTTTTTGACAGTCTCTAAATAAAATTTATTTATTATTTTCCTATTTCACTGAGGATATTTTTTCTTTTCATTCAAGTACATTTTTGTAAATCTACCTCAGTAATGTCACATTATTTCCGTTTTTCATCCGAAAATTTCAGAGAAATATTTTATTACAGCCTGTTTACTGTCAATATGTCTAAATGGCAATTTAGCTCACCTGGGCTCCGTATCTCGAAAGGTTCGCTATGTTGCGCACGTGCGCAAGTGTCTCGATTCCATAACCGATTCTATTTCGAGATACGGGGCCATGAAATCGAGACAATTGCGCACGTGCGGAGGCGTCTCGATTCCATGGCTCCGTATCTCGAAATAGAATCGGTTATGGAATCGAGACACTTGCGCATGTGCGCAACATAGCGAACCTTTCGACATACGGAGCCCTGGTCGTTGCCCTGCGCAAGGAGATAGGGTGTTCTGATTACAAGCTGACACCTAAATTACTCGAATAACTTAACTAATCTATATATTAATGGAAAACCGGTACTTTTACGCACCTTTCCAATACCGTCACAAAAAATGTCTCGTTTCCTTATGAATGATACGGGGTGATATATACAGGTATAAATATACTTATTAATTTTCATATTCTGAAATAAAATCCTGTTGCTCATTTAATTTCATAATGACTGTTTTTATGCTGGAAATAACGCAAAATCATTTCACACTATTTGTTTTTTTCCACTGAAAATTCCAGCAAGATTTTGTAGATATTTTATGAGTTACAGTCTGTTTACAGTCGACAGGTCTAACAGCATGGCAATTTAACTCACCTGGATGTTTCACAGGGGAGGGGGATAGGGTGTTATAATTACAAAGCTGGCTGAATTGCTTTAAAAGTAATCCTTACATTTTCCGAGTGGCCATACTACAAATTTCCTTTTCAATTCTGCCTCATCAAAGAATAATTTTTCGCCAGTATAACATGTCAGATTTTATATTTCATAAAATGAAATTGAGTTTTGTTCAGTTCATAAAGCGCATTGTTACCTTTGGGTGTTGGGTAAATGTAACCCAATTTTTCGACATTCTGTGTCTTCATCTTCTGCATATGTCAGTAAGATATCTATCTGACCGTATGGGTTATGTTTACTGCTGCCGGCAGGTGTAAGTGGCATTTGATAATTAGTTCACCTTGAAGTAGCTCTAGGTGGTGAGATGGGCTATTCTGATAACAAACTTGACACCTTTCATAAGATAACAGTCTTGTTCAATCACCTTTTATCGCGTCATCTAGCCAGGAAAGGCATGCTCTGAAAGAGGACAAAGGACACAAATAGAGTCCACATGCATATTTATTCACATATCCAAGTCTTGTACAAAAAAGTAAAAAATAATAAAAATAAACTAGCACTACAAAGACAATAATAAATTAAATCAAAAACATTTATATCAGCACATATAAAATGAAAAAATCCACAAAATGGAAAAAACGTAGGATAGCAAGAAATCTATCGCGGGAAATATTTTTTCCAAACCCAGGTGAAGAAATCAACCAATTCTTAGTCCAATAGTCTTTGATGTTAGTTTTCATCGGACGCTCTTGTTCTCTCCTGAGTCGCATATCAGCAGCAGAAGGGTGTTGGTTAGAAATAAATTGAAAGTGTACCAGGCGTAACTGACTGGGTATTGTCTTGCTCAATAGCATCTGGGGACAGACCAGCTTTCCCTCTAAACCTGATATTAGCATCCTTTCTGTCAGTTATATCCTCACTTCACGCTTCTTGTTCAGGTGCGTCTACATGAACCTCACGTTCGATATCGTGTGAGAAAGAAGCGGCGTCCATTTCAGGCTCTGCATCAGAGTCATATATCTCCGACATACTGATCTAGCTAGCGGCATATTCTTCACTTTCTGTATCACTAAACATTTCTTCATCATAATCAGAGTTTTCAAGTTATTCTAAAACATTCTCCACTGCCATACGTCTCTTTCTACTGTGTTCCGCCATTTTGAATTCACCTGGTGACAGCATACATATCTTTTGAAGTCGTATGACGTAATGTCTTGTAGTCTAATAGCTCTTCAGTAATGCGTAAAGCTGACACGAACCGTGGAATCTTTGGATTCGCACATGTAATGAACCATTTTATATACTATGGAGTGAATGTCCTAAACTTATATAATTTTGTACGCTTAATTCAAACGTGGGCTCGAAATAGGACATTACGTTTTAAACTAACTTAGTGGATAACGCAATTCGAAGATTTCACGGTTCGTGTCAGATTTACGTACGGTGGCGCAAAGAAAACCCAAGTCCACATAATGACCAGTTAAATGATTTATTCGTTGACGCTGGGTAGCTACATATTCTAAGTGAAGTCTCCAACTCTTAACTCGTCTGCTCCGTACCCCATCGCTTCCAATCTCCTTCTTCGCTGCTTCCTTCTACATGTCTCCCTCTACGTGTCTCCCGGTATCGCTTATATACTTATTTCTTATCTACATGTATGGTCGATGACGCAGACTTAAACTACCTATAATTGTATAATTAATTTCTCTACCTCGGCGTCATACACAGAGATCTCCGCATTACTGAAGAGCTATTGGACTACAAGACATTACGTCATACGACCTCAAAAGATATGTATGTCGGCCACGACATATTGCAGTTTTAACAGGGTTTGATAAAATCACGATTTCTGGCGATAACAACCTCAAAGGAAGAACAATTATGACTGAACTGACAGACAACATACAACCATGTGCTTTTAAAGCGTCATTATTGAATATCAGTTATAACCGCATATATGCGGTAACCGGCCCTAGGGACCTTTAAGAAAGAACCGCACATGTGCCTTGTGGGGTTAACATTTAAAAGACTATATTTTCTTAATTCAATCGTATTCCTACAATTAGTGGCCATAGAAATAGAGCTATAACTATTGACTTTTTAAAAATGTATACGTCAAGTAGGTTTTATTGACGAAATCAGTTGTAATTAGTTATTTTGTGAGATACCCCCTATTCAGCAGTCACTGACTCAAACACCCTCAGGCCCAAGGCCGCTATCTAGGTCACCGCTAGTCAGGACCTATGGGGTTAAGCCATTTTATGTCTTTCAGCTCCTCATTGGTATTCAGCAATATGATAAGGTGTATTCAAGATTGTATGTAACACGTAACATACCATGGTGGTGCGTCTGGGAAAGTCTACAGCTCCTTAGGTTATGTAAAATAGTATGTGCAGGTCATTTTGTTTCTTATGGGGTTCGATATGATCTCATGTAAGGTCATGTAACATGTTACCTGCCGTCATGTTACATATAAATTATTTAAAAACGTCATATGTTATCTACAATAATTTATGAAAAAAGTTTAAATTCGGTACCTGTAAGAGATGATGGTCCGACACGTACCAGGTTGGAAGTATTTAGTCGGTAATCAGATCTGCTATGTATGCAGTGATTCTATCTATGAGGCTGATGGAATATATTATTCCAAAGTAAATAAACTATACATACTTAATTACCTCTCGGTATATAGAGACGTTTCCATGGCTAAAGGGGGTGGGGTGGGGTGCTGCAATCAACAGGTTTACAGAACAACACCATGGCAAACACAACGAGAGATAGTAGATATAGAAATCACGAGTCAAAATAGTATTGTGGATTTCTGTATATTTTTCTCTGTCAACAAACAAAGAAATGCACTTGGTGATAGTATTTTTCTAGAATATTTGCACGTAACCAGAGATTCTTATAATTTTTCTTGTATTCCGGCAAGCTAATCATATGAAATGTTTGTAAAAATGGGGAGATTGGATGAAATATTACTAACTTGAGTTGCCAACCCTCATTGAATAAACATGTCAAAATTTCTAGTGGTTTTCATTTGCCACATCTTAAGCTTATAACCTCTTAAATAAGATATGAGAAATGATTACTTAGTTACTTGAAAAGGGGGAACACCCATGTACAAAGAACGAAAAGTGTTTTTTTTTTGTCGCTAATTTCCCCAGTACAGATAAAAAATTCTCATGTTATTTGTATATCGGTAACGTCTTTATAATTACACCCTTGCATACCACTTAACACAAGAATAATTGTTGATTAATTCGCCATTGGGAGCGGGCTTATCTCATTGTGGTTACTGATAAAACGGTGTATTACGTGTAACACTCCATTACCGTGGAAGTGAAGCCTTTAGAATGGATACAGAATACCATAGAGAGCAGTCGATTCAAGGTTCATCAGAACCATGGCGGAATCCAAGTTTGTATTTAAAACCCTTTTACCAGCCCTTATATACTACTCAAAGAAAATGTGAAAGCACCCACCATCTAGATGCATTTTTTCTATAATTCTGATTATCTTTTGTGGTGAAATATTAGTACGCGTGAAAAAGGGAAAATGAACCCCCTTCCCCATTATTCACAATGTCATGCCCGAGTAAAAGTTAAGGCTTTTGTAACACAAATTAATCACAGAGCCGAAAGTTCAAGGTAATGTTAAATGGGAGTTTTTTTTTTTTATTTTATGTAATGGACCATATTGTCCCAAGTCAAACTGTAGTACAGTTCGCTAATGGTATGGTTCCTTTGGGGTTTGTATGGGACTATCAGTTTGGATGGTTCGCTCTTGTCCCATCGTCTCTTCGCCTTTCTACCTGCCTTTAGTTGTGGTATTCACGTCCTACAATACATTAGATAATTTTTTATAAGAGTTTTATGGCAGGTACATCTTATTTCTAGGGTTTGGTTCCGGCCTCGTTTACACAGCTACATCCGTATGCGTTGGTCAGTATTTCCACAAGAGAAGGTCAATGGCTCTTGGTATTACTACAGCAGGAATGGCCCTGGGTCAAATTGTTTGTCCACCTCTGTTCCAATTCCTCATAGACACATACACGTGGAGAGGTTCTGCTTTCATTGCGGCAGGGCTGTGTCTGAATAATTGCGTTTTTGGTACCATAATGAAACCGCTTAAGGGATTAAACATCGTGAAAGCGAAACCGCTGAGTTCCATTGATTCTCAGGTACAGAGGAAGAAATATAAGATTACTTCTCTTCAAAATGATAAACACCTCCATGAAAAGAAAAGAAACTTGACAAAAAAGGTACTCGGAATACAGGAGACTTCGTCAAGCGATCTTCTAGCTGATGTTTGTCGCGATAACATAAGTGAACAACCACGTCACCCGGACCCTCTAAAGAATGGGCAAAGGAAAAAAGCCAAAAAAGCGTCCTCGATATCCACCATCGCCACTGAAACATTGGACAGTGTGCAGACAAGTGCCTCTCAGTGTGCTATTACAAAGAGCCAACTAATTGGTAAAAGAAAAAAGGCAAAACCAAGCTACAAGAGACATTTTAGAGCAATGTTAGACGTAAGCCCTTTAAAGAACGGAGCTTTCATTTGTTTATGCATCGCGGTATTTTTCTGGGCTTCTGGCAGCCTCCTTTGCTCTGTGCATCTTATTAGTTACACGTTGCAACACGAGACCACCCCTCCGCAAGGCGCCATTTTGTTGTCAGTTATTGGCATGGGAAATTTTGTTAGTCGTCTGCTTGCCGGGGCTGCTACCAACGACAAAGAGCACGTGGACCAGGTTTCTTTGGGCGCTGGCGCCCTGGGGATCTCAGCGCTGTTGTCAATTATTTTGCCGTTATTCATACACAATTATTGGTCCCAAATACTGTTCGCTGCACTATATGGTGTTTATTCAACCATGTTTATACCTCTGTTGGCACCAATGACAGTAGAGACTGTTGGACTGTCGTCGCTGGGATTTGGGTTTGGGTATTTGATGGTAATGAGCGGTATCGGATGTGTAGTTGGCCCTACACTGGCTGGTAATTCCGATCCTATTTCTGTCTCTTTTCAGTATTAATGTAAAGAATTTGTTAACTTTCAAATTTCGCATTCGGTTGACCTTTTCCGTAGCCGATGTAAACGTACATTAAGTATTTAAGTTTATAAACGAAATCTTAAAGAATTATTTTCTGACTCGTTTACATTTTCTTCGTTGTAGGTTATCTATACGATGTCACCCAGGATTATTCGTATTCTTTTTACCTCGCAGGTAAGTGTGAATGTCAGCCATTTGCAAGCATTCTCATAATTGCCAAAAAATCAGAAAACAAATAATTATATAGACAGAGAAGTGATTTCACGAGGGTTTTGACCCCCACGTTTGAATGTTTGGAAACGCATGTTGAAGGTAAATAAAGACAGCTTAGTTGACAGTCCAGCCTGATAGCTCCCTCACACATGACGTCACGGCAAATAGCGCGTCACAAACCACGTGACCTTTCACTGACAGAGCCTAGACCCTAAAGAAAAGGACGCACTTCCAAAGTTAAATGTTTACTTTGCGGACAACTCAAGTGAAAAGTCTATTATGGACATCCACTGACTCAGATGCCGCAGTGGAAGATGGGAATTATTCAGTCAGATTGCCCAGTTGTAAAATTCAAATTAAAAAAAAAAATGGTTTTACAGTGAACCAAGTGTTGCTTTGTGTCCAGATTTTCTTTATATTTCAGGTATACTTTTTATGAGCGGGTCCTTCTCGATACTAGCCATTCCAGTTCTAAAAAGCAGACGACAGCAAACGCAAGAGAAACGAAATGCTGTGACGCCATTAGAATCTTCCCGCCAAGGAACCGCCTTTCCTTACAGTGAATCACATATGTAACGACGGCATTTTTATTTTTGATCAACTTGGGAAACTCAGACACAGATCCAGGAAATAATTATCACATGTATGTAATCCTCTTAGGTTTGATTATGGCATTATGGGTTTATAGTAGAACATCTGTGTAATGGTAGTAAGTGACAGCAGGCAGCGAATAAGAGCGGGGAGTGTTTAGTAGAGTAACTTTAGTTGATTGACATGCTCTTATGGTATTTATACAACTGCGCTTAGTGTAAACGGAGAGAAGGCCGCTTCAGATTGCATGAGGCAGAAATAGAAATGAAGGAAGCGGCGCGGGTAATAACTGGACAGTAGTTCAATAAATAATAAGAAAGATAATATCTGAGTTGTATTTGTTACCTCGCGTAACATGAAGAAGACAAGCCAATAACTTTGTCACAAATGGCGGAGGATGCAAAATATAAACATAGATGTTTGACAGCATGAGTCTTGTCCGAAAGAGAGAAAACGATCACCGGACGAAAATACGCAGGCGAACACAAAGTATCTAGATGGGAGATTGGAATTGGACAAACATAAAATGGAAGGTAAGACAATTGCTTTAAACGATTATTTTAGAAAATGCTTTTTGCGATATTTAGATGACTTTATGGTAGCCAGCCACAATTTCAAATGCTGCCTTAGTGAGGTAAACATAGTTTTACGAAGGCTGAGAAATGCAAACTTAGCATTATCTGAATAGTTTCATTGCGCGAGAAGAGGTCAGGTATTAAGGGTACATAGTTTCAGTAACCGATATTCGCGTTGACAAAGTGTAAGGCAGACAGTGCCAGAATTCCATGCCCATTTGAATGTAATCGAATTTCTAAAAGTAATGAATTATTGGTTATTGAATTTATCCCCTAAAAGATTTCAATTAGGCCCCTATTTCACACAGACCACGAATCCCTCGAATCGCCAGGAATTGACAAATTTCAGGATTCGTGAGGATTCGTGAGATTTTGCAAATTTTCTGGTCTAATTCGACACGCTCACGATTCAGTTACGATACAGGTACGATAGTGTTACGAATATTCGTGGGATTCGGCTGGAATCGTGAGATTTTGCCAATTTTCTGGTCCTATTCGACACGCTCTACGATTCAGTTACGACACAGGTGCGATAGTGTTACGAATATTCGTGGGATTCGGCTGGAATCGCACGAATATTGTCCAGAAATTCACTACGATTTTTTTGGAATCAGGAGTTCGTGGCCAGAACTTTGATCAGCTCAAAATTTTTGCCACGAATTCCCGATTGATCAAGAATTGCAAAAACTGACTACGATTATATACGAATCTGTTAAGAACTTCACGAACTGATTACGATTTAACCACGAATCGTGAAATTTGTCAATTCATGGCCATTCGTGGGATTCGTGGTCTGTGTGAAATAGGGACATTAAACAGAGTAAAGGTAAACACCTAGCGAATGCAGACGCGATTAGCCGTCGCCCTTACCATGAGGGAAACGTTGAAGAATAAGACTTAGAAAAAACAGAATGACCCTGCACAGTTTTTTAATGATGCATGTTTGAACAGAATACATATGTTAGACACTATCTCGAGAGGCGAGAGGGATAGGCTCCCCGAAGCTCTGTCGTGAACAGGCGGCAGTGGAGTCGCAAGGCTCTGGGGGCACATTAAAGACGTGTTATAGTGCTGTGGGAGAAGGCCCACTGTGTCTCAAATCCTGAATTAACAGGATACTGTGGTACCGTCTAGTCGGCTCAGTGTGAATAAGGGTTCACTGAGTGGTACGGGGACGACAGTCCTCACATAGCCACGCGATGTTGATGCGGTTCCAACACGGTGGTGAACAGGCAAGGCTGGTGAAAACGGTCAAAGTTCCGACAACCCATGGCAGTGGGACTGGGATCAGACCGTCGGTTGCTCCCTGGGAGCCTGGTAAGCTCTACGGGATTGGGTAATCGCCATCGACTGGGTCACCGGCCGGTTGGGTCGCAGAAGGCAGTAAGACTTTAGAAAAGCAGCCGCGCTCAGCTCATTGTACAGCCAGGCCCTAGCAAACTGAAAACGAATGAGCTAGTAAGTGAGCTAGTGGGAAAGGTACTCAGCCTAGATTGCGCCCCTGGCAAGGGGGGGGGGAGACTGAAGAGTATAAGCGAAATGTAAACATTATTCATCTTTTGATACGTCTTATGTTTATCAAGTAAATTCATTTCCGTTTACATTTTATGCATCTATTGACCTTAAGAATTTTACAGGTTGCGGAATGTTTGAAGAGATGCCAGCAGCTGAGATATCTCACTTCACTGTTAAAAATTCGTGACGTTAAGACGGAAAACTGCATTTAGAAATATTTTGTTGTTGACTTGAACAAAAATGTTGCACTAATCAATATTGATAAAATAGTTTTTTTTCCAGGTTAGCCAGGCAGCGAATGAATTTTTCGTTTTTCGTCTACCCTTGTAATTTTAATATCCATCATAACGAGTTTTTAATTTTCTTTTACAGGATACGACACTTAAATGGCATTCATGTTAATTTCAGGCAATACTAATTTTTATTGCACTTTGTTTCGGTTTAGGGCTCCTGGACTTACAGCCTGCGTAATTTCAGATGATGAATCATAATTCTTTTCATAAGAATACCCGTTCTGTTTCGCCCACAACCCCCTTGCAGTGACAAACATTGTCGATAGTGCGCATGCACCTTTGAAGGTGACAAGCAAATATTAAGATTATGACTAATCTACCTTATTGGAAGTCCCTTCACTAAAATTATGTTTTTCGGGTTGCGAAGAATAAAATTGGAGAATAGTTTCTCGATAAATTGCCTTAATTAAAGTCCTAATTATCACTGGCGATCTTCTTAAAATGATCTTGTCAGTTGATAATGTGGTTATATTGGCAATTAAAAGATCGAGTGAAACAAATGAGTTAATGAGTATAAATGATGCAAGGATAAATGGCCTTATGTGAATATTATTTGATATATTGTGAGGAATAAAATGATTAAGATGTGACAAATATCAATGCGGTTATGGATAACTGAATATGTGGAGTTGAGGTATAAAAATGTGCGCATGACGTCATATAAAAACTAAAATCTGGGACGCCAGATAAATATTATTATTTTTATTTTTATTATTAGCATAAGTTCTTGGACCAGTTTTGTTTCATTAACTTTGGGAATGAAACAGTCTTCGTCGTCAACGTAAATTTCCAATATGATTTTACATATTATCTGATTTAACAATCTTATTGTTCACGTTTGGTTTAAGGTTGTTTGAGAAAAGATAATGATTGCGTTTAACAATAGATTGCGGGCTATAGTAAGCCCCCCTCCTCTTTGAGCGATGTCTAAGACTGTTAATTCACCGTACTTTCATAAACATGTAGTGTGACCACACTGTCAGACATACCCTTGGTAGCACGTTGCAATCATTTTTGATGTCATTGAGGGTCTTTAAAGGTAAGCTTTCAAGTGACAAATACAGAACCGTGTGGTGATTATTTATTAAAGCGTAGGTTTATTCATCATGATCTATTTTGTAAACAATACTTGCCTAGATTTTACTTGGATTGATCATCGTCACTGTTTGGCTACTCGCCTATAATGCGTGCTGAACGACAAACAACTTATGAATTTTATCTGTGTTACTGTGTAAATGACCACGTTAAGTTAAAATATAACGATGTCGGTGATTTAATCCATCCAACATATTTATATTTGTTCTTTTAAAACCAGTGTCAGGTTAACACCAAGTCAAAGCAAGCCTTGCAGACTGATTTTGTTTAAATTGTCGTAAATTAAGTAAAGCTAAGTAAAGCCTGTTTCTAGTTCATCCAAGCTATAAAACTGCATGAAGGATAACAAGACTCTGTAGCCAATTAACTTTCACAATGCCCTGTGCTTTAGAGTCCCATGCAATACAATGAAATGAGTATGGCCTGAGAGAAATATAAATATGAGGCCGTGTATGAAAGATGTTTAAAAATAATAAAAATCAAGAATTTAAACATGTTAGGTAAATGCACATCACTTAATAAGTCATTTCACAAAAATCGCATCTAATTTTTCAGATTAACCTCCACTTTTATCGATCTCAACGCCTTGTCTGATGTTTACATGTAGGCGAAGGAGGTATACTCCAATATTAATTGCGAACAATATCAACAGCGACTCAAGATCGTTGCCTGTCTTTCACACTTTTACACAAACTCATGAAGGGTTAATAAAAGGTTTCGCGTCGCGACATCTATCTCTTTCCTTCGAACAAGCAAAGGGCTGACCCGAAGTAAGCTTTCAAAACTAATTTCTGTTTGACTGCAGGGGTGTATTGTAATTACTCCACTTGGTTGCCTCCAATGTCTTGTAAAAGTGACAAAGAATGTGTTTTCCCACGCGAGTTTACATAACTCCTTTGCCTTGTGTCTTTATCAAGGTTATACCCGCAAGAAAACGCAGTAGATACTCCAGCACAGTAGACTACTGCAATCATACTGCAAACCGCAGTAGACTACTGTAATCATACTGCAAACATGCTTCAAATCTGCTTCGATTTGGGAGCTAATTAGCATATTTGAAACATGCTTCTATCATGCTGCTAATCTACTGCATTAATGCTCCTCTCTGTACAAACCTATGTACTTTTTGGAGTAGAATTGCAGTAGGCTATGCTGCATTTCTATTGCAAATATGCTCCACACCACTACTGCGATTCTACTGCTTTTTGCTACTTCGATACTACTGCATTTTCGTGCGGGTTATCAGTTTGAATAGGTTGTCTTGCCTCACTTAAAAATGGAGTTGTTCTTCATACTGGTTGTTGCCTAACCTATGCTAACCTACTTTGTACAAATATGGTTTTAATAAATCGCCAAAAATATGACACTACTGAACATTGTGTATCAAACGTTTTGATACGATTAAATAAATGTGCAAGAAGGATTACGGAATGAGTTACTATTTACCTCTGGCGCTAACTTCGCCCTGCTACATAAATAAACAAATGTTGCAGATCGTAACAAAAAATCTTTATTGTAGTGTTTTTATGACATATGATTTACATATTTGATAGTGAGACACTCCTCGGCTTTAACGAATCACCCGACGATTA